>JAUELO010227841.1:0-15883 GCA_032357855.1 Amphibolips quercusostensackenii | reverse complement strand
AAAACATTAATTTTTAACAAAATAAATGAATTTGCAACCAAATTGTTTAATTTTTAAACAAATAGTTGAATTTTCAAATAAAAGAAATAATTTTCAATGAAAAATTGAATATTTACATCTTCAATTAAAAATTAAATAGTTATACTTTTAGTTAAAAATATTAATTTTCAACCAAAAAAAGAACGAGTGTGCAATAAAACAGTTAAAGCTGTAAAAACAAAACAGTTAAATCTTCAACTCAAAAATGGGAATTTTCATTTAAAGAAGTCAATTTTCTAACCAAAAAAAGAACAAAAATAACAAGTAAATTGTTGAACTTTTAAGACCAAACGACAGATTTCCAACAAGCCGTTAAATTTTCAACGAAAAAAATAAATTTTGAACAAAATTATGAAATTTTTTACCAAAAAAGATGAATTATTAACCAAAAATTTAATAGTAGACTTTTTAACCGAAAATAAAACTTTCAACCAAGAATAGTTAAATTTTAAACCAACGGGATCAATTTTCTACGAAAAAGACGAATTTTCAACTAAAAAAATAAATTTTTAACAAAGTAGTTCAACTTTCTATCACTTAGGTGAATTGTCTACCTAATTGTTGAATATTTGAACAAAAAATACGAATTTTCATCAAAAGACTTGAATCTTAAAATATTGATTTTCCAACAAAAAGACGAATTTTCAACAAAATACGTAAATTTTTAATTGAATATTGAAATTTCAAGCCAATAAGATTAATTTTTTACCAAAAAATACAAATTTTAAAAAATTAAATTAACTTTT
Organism: Amphibolips quercusostensackenii; assembly: GCA_032357855.1. Taxonomy (NCBI): domain Eukaryota; kingdom Metazoa; phylum Arthropoda; class Insecta; order Hymenoptera; family Cynipidae; genus Amphibolips; species Amphibolips quercusostensackenii. The sequence continues at coordinate 15,098 of JAUELO010227841.1, read as the reverse complement.
AACCAAATCATTAAATTTTCAGCTGAAAATATTAATTTTTGACTGAAAATTGAATAGAAATTAAACTGAAATTAAAATTTTCAATGAGAAATTGAATAGTTAAATTTTCAATTAAAAAATTAACTTTAAACTAGAAAGAAAAAAGAGTTCGCAAGAAAATACTTAAAATTCCAACCAAATAAATGAATTTTTAACTAAAATGATGAATCTTTAACTCCAAAAATGAAATTTTAACAAAATGGTTGAACTATCCACTGTATAGTAGAATTTTCTACCAAACCATTCAATCTTCGAACAGAAAATACGAATTTCTTGTGAAACAATGAAATTTTCAACCTTAAAAAAGTAAATTTTCTTTTTTAAAAAAAGTTCATTTTCATTAAAAAAAATTTATTTCCATAAAAAAAGTTAATTTTTTGACAAAAAAAAATATCAAGCTAAACTGACGAATTTTCAACATACATTTAAATTTTTTATTGCAAAGGATGACTTTCCAAGAAAGTTGTTAAATTTTCAATAAAATAAATTTTGAACAGAATAATAACAAATTAACCAATAAGGATTAATTCTTAATACGTAATTTAAAGTTTTGAAGCGAAAAAAATTAACTTTCAATCAAGAATATTTGGATTCTCTTATTGGATTGTATCAATTCAGTTCGCATTTGAGTGGAAAACGTTAAAAAGAGTACACTGTGCAGCCTGCGATAATGAATAAGAATTTCGATAATTTATAGGCTAAGGCATTAATAACAAAGTAATTAAAAATAAATCATTTTCAAATTTTGCATGGCGCTTTTAAAAATTCACTTATTTTAATCCAAAGTGCATAATTAATAACTTGAAAATTAATTACTGTACGACCGTAAAACCGGGCAGGGTCTGAATCGAGAAATCTCTCCGTCTCTCTATTACCTTTCCCATTTACATTTTCCCCTTTCCCCTTTACCATTTACTATTTACCATTTGTTCTTTATTATTTGCCTTTTGCCCTTTACCATTTTTCATTTGCCCTTAATTCTTTACCATTCCCCCTTTCCTTTTTATCCCTCCTCGCTCTATTCGAGTCTCCCTTTTGTGCGACGAATCGTAATTGCTTTTTCCTTCCTTTCCCCCTTCTTTGCATTCCCCTCTCCCATTTTTCCCTTTCCTCTTTTCCTTTTTTCTTTCCTTTAATCCTTTTCCCGTTTCCTTTCTATTTTCCCCTTTCCGCTTTCCATTTACCCTCCTCCCTCTATTCGAGCCTCTCTTCTGTGCGGTGATTCGCAATGGCTTTTCCCATTTCCTATTTTTCGCTTTCCCTTTCCCTATTTGCCTTTCCGATATCCCCTTTCCACTTACCTCTTTACCCTTCCACTGTTTTTGAGTCTCCCTTTTTTTGCGTCGATTTGCAATGGCTTTTCCTTTCCCCTTTTCCTGTTTTCCTATTTCCATGTTCCCTTTTCCTCTTTCCCTTTTCCCTTTTACGTTTCCCCTTAAAAATTTCCCTTTTTCTTTCCGCTTTACCTCTCCTCACTCTATTCAGGTCTCCCTTTTGTGCAACGATTCGCAATGGCTTTTCCTTCCCCCTCTGCCTATTTTTCCCTTTCCCCTTTTTCCTTTTGACCTTTCCCATTTCCACCTTCCCTATCACCTATCACCTATTTCCTTCACCTTTTCTCATTTTACTTTCCGCTTTACACTTTACGCTTTACATTTCCACTTTCCCCTTCTTTCTCTATTTGAGTCTTTCTTTTATGTGGCGATTTGCAATAGCTTTTCCCTTTCCCTTTCTCTTTTTTCCGCTTTCACTTTTCCCTTTTTCCTTTCTGCCTTTACCTTTCTAGAATTCCCTTTCCCCTTTCACCTTTACCTCTCCTTTCTATTCGAGTCTCTCTCTTGTGCAGCGATTCACAATCACTTTTCCCTTTCCTTTAACCTGTTTTACCCTTTCTATGTTCCCTTCAACTTTTTCCACTTTCCCTTTCAGCTATCCCTTTTCCACTACCCCTTTTCCACTACCCCTATCCCTTTTCCACTATCCATATCCCTCTTCAACTATCCATTTCCCTTTTCCCTTCCCCTTTTTTCTTCCCCTTTTGCTTTCTCCTTTCCACTTTCTCCACCACCCTTTTCCTTCACTTTTTCCCCTTTCCGCTTTCCTCTTTCTCCTTTCCGCTTTTCATTTCCCCTTCTTTTTCTCTATTCGAGTCTCCCTTTTGTACGGCGATTCGCAATGGCTTTTTCTTTCATCTCTCCCTATTTTCCCCTTTTCCTTTTTCTCTTTCCCTTTCACCCTTTTTCTTTGCACTTTCCCTATCACATGTTTCCTTCACATTTTCCCCTCCCCCTTCCTCCTTTCCCTTTTCCGCTTTGACCTTCACGCCTTCCACTTTCTATTTCCCCTTCCTTCTCTCTATTTCAGTCTGTCTTTTGTATGACAATTTGCAATAGCTTTTCCTTTCTCCTCTTCCCATTTTCCCCTTTTCCTTTTCCTTTCTCCTTTCCACTTTCCCCATTACCTTTTTCCTACACTCTTTTCCCTTTTCCTTTCTGCTTTCCCCTTTTCACTTTCCTTTTTCCCCTTTTTGATTTCCATTTCCCCTTCACTCTCTATTCGAGTCTCCCTTTTGTACAGCGCTTCGCAATAGCTTTTCTTTTCCTCTCTCCCTATTTTCTCATTTTCCTTTTCTCGTTTTCCTTTCTCCTTTCAACTTTCCCTATCACCTTTTTTCCTCACCTTTTCCCCTTTCTCTTTCTGATTTCCTCTTTCCGCTTTCCTCCTTTCTGCTTTTCTTTTGCCCCTTTCTGCTTTTCATTTCCCCTTCTCTCTTTATTCAAGTATCCCTTTTGTACAGCGTTTTCAAATGGCTTCTCATTTTCCCTATGGGGTCGTCCATATATTACGTAACGCGTTTTTCTTTTCTTTATTTCGTTGTATCCCTTTTGACTTCAAAGCAATTTTATTCTCGTCTTTGTTTAAACAAAGAAAAAACGCGTTACGTAATATGTGAACGATCCCTATTCATATTTTCCCTTTTCCCGTTTTTCTTTCTTCTTTCCAATTTTCACTTTCCCTATCACCTTTTTCCTTTCCGCTGTCCATTTACTCTTCTCTCTCTATTCGAGTCCCCCTTTTGTACGGCGATTCGCAATAGCTTTTCCTTTCCCCTCTCCCTATTTTCCTCTTTCTCTTTTTCCATTTTCTCCTTTCCACTTTCCCTATCACCTTTTACTTTTCCTTTTTCCCTTTTCCTTCCTGCTTTTCCCTTTACGCTTTCCCCTTTCCGCTTCACATTACCCCTTCTCTCTCTATTCGAGTCTCCCTTTTATACAGCGTTTCGCAATGGTTTTTTCTTTCCCCACTTCCTATTTTCCCTTTTTCCGTTTTTCTTTCCACTTTCCGATTACCCTATAACCTTTTTCCTTTAACTTTCCCCTTTGCGCTATCCTCTTTCTCCTTTCCGCTTTCCATTTACCCTTCTCTCTATATTAGAGTCTTCCTTTTGTACGGTGATTCGCAATAGCTTTTTCTTTCCCCTCTTCCCTTTTCCCATTTTCTCTTTTTCTTTCTTTTTTTTTTACTTTCCCTATCACCATTTTCCTTTACCTTTTCCCCTTTCCCTTCCTGCTTTCCCCTTTCCGCTTTCCATTTTCCCTCCTCTCTCTATTCGAGTCTCCCTTATATACGGCGATTCGCAATGGCTTTTCCTTTTCCCTCTCCCTATTTTCCCTTTTCCCGTTTTGTTTCTCCTTTCCACTTTCCCTATCACCTTTTTCCTTTATCTTTTCCCTGCCCTTTTCTGCTTTCTCCTTTCTGCTTTCCCTTTCACGCTTCTTCTTCACGCTTTCTATTTCCCCTTCCCCCTTTTTCTCTCTATTCAAATCTCCCTTACGTACGGCTATTCGCAATGGCTTTTCCCTTACCCTTTCTCTATTTTTTCCTTTCTCTTTCCCCTTTTCCGCGTTTCCCCATTTTCTATACCCTGTTCTTTATAATTAATTTACCTGGTCGTTTATTGTTATTAACAGGCCTTTTCTGATTCTGTGAATCTTCATCCGTGTTCCAAATTTGAGATCTAGATGGTGTTTCATAATTTCCGTATTCGAAATCATCACTGGCTGTAAGAAATCTGTGAGGATGACTCGTGATTCCTTGGATCATCTAAAATAAAAATTACTTTTTTCAATAAAATCACCAAATTAAAATCAGGTTTCCCTACAAGAAGGATGTGACATAATATTTAAAAATAGTTTTGTCCTTCAACCTCTCAGTCTCCTTAATTTTAAATGATTAAATAGAGAACCAGTTAAGTACCAATTACAGAAGTTTTTTAAATTTTAAATTTTTTAATTTTTTAATTATCTTAAAAGAAAAAAGAGTCGTTGGACAAATCGTCTATTCATTAATTAAAGTTCACTTGGTTTTCGATTCAAGAAAACTTAACTTTTTATTTTTTTAAAAAATCTTTATTATCGAGTTAACTCCTCATTAATTAGCTGTTTGACCGACAAAGAAAAAAAAAAGAAAAGGAAACAAAAAACGACTTTTTCATGATTGGTGAAAAATACAAATTTTAGGAAATGTACGCAGAAAAAATTACCTTGAATTAAAGAATAATAAATTACAATCATTTTTCTTTAAAATAATTTTGCTCGAATTGCCCGGAATACCTGAAAAGGTATGTTTTTCTTGATTTACTTCAAAATTTCTGGTTGTATCAATAAATTTTTCAAATCATTTTTGTATTGAAACAACTCTTCTTGAGAAAAATTTAAAGAACAGTAAAAAAAGTATACTTTTTCATTTTTCAAAATCAGTCAACATTTGAAATTTTATGTACTAGTGAACTCTATGAAAAATATAAATCACTATTTTCGACACTAAAAAGCCCTAGTTAGGTGGTTCTTCTTTGTTACCCAAATTTTAACAAAAAATAGTATCAAAAAATCAAATAAATGATTTTTAGCAATACCTGATGTGCAACTTTTTAGTAACAAGTATAAAAAATTAGAACCATTTTTACACAAAAAAAATACAAAGAAATACAATAAATTAAAAATAAAAATAAAATTTCTAAAAAAAAATCAAAATATAAAATTATTGAAATTATAAAATAATATGGTATTGTATGAACATATTTTTAACTTTATTTATTATTTTTTATTTAAATTTTGTTCATTATTTCAAGAAGGATTATTTAAACAATAATAAAATAAAAAAATATATTTTATAAAGATTTAGAACTTTTATTTGAACAATTTTACAATAAAATCGATAATTTTAAAGTAAATAAAAAAAAAAATTTTTTTTGTGTGATTTTCTCGTATTTAGGGAAAATTCCTTAGAATTTTTTTATTGATCGAGACAAAATTTGATGGGTAAACCGGAAATTAACAGGGAATATCACAAATTTTTGGAAAAAAAATTTATCCAATTATTTAAAATATCACAAATTTCATGCAATTTAAAATAACATCGATATTACGTTTTTTTAATTCTTAAGTTTAGTTATTAACTTTTTAAGAATAATTTAGTTTACAATGTATAATTCTAAAATCTTTTACTAAAAATTTTCCATTCTTGGTCTTTATTTTTAAGCCTACATTTTTAATTTAAAGATTTTTTAAATGCAGTTTTGAATACTTGAAAATTAAAAAATTACTAGCGTTTGTAATAAAATTTATTTATAAAAAAGCATATAAAGTTGATCAACTGTAAATATAAAGTAATTTTTTATTTTTGAAATTTGTATTGTAATTTAATTTTTACAAATTAAACAATACTTGATTTTAGAAGATGAATTTAAATCTGTTTAAAATTAAAAAATGGACAGATTTTAACATTAAAAATTAAACCATTTTAATTTAAAAGCCTTAGCACTTAAACAAATGTAAGCATATGATTGGAACTTTATTAACAATTTAAATTTTTTAATAATATTAAATGAATACACTCATAATTAATTGTTCCAAATCAATTGCAGATATTATCAAAATATTTTTTTAGTCTAAGATATTCCATTTTAAACTCATTCAAATCGAAATTTTGTATTAAAAATAAAATAAAAATGATTAATATTAAGCAATATTTGACTCTCTATTTAAAATAAGGAATTATAAATAAATTATGTAAAACTAGACAATTTAAAACTGAATTTACAATTCGAATTGTTCCATTTTTTTATTCTTCAGTTGTAAGTGAAAGTTTGAAGCTTTAATTTATAAATAACTCTACAATTATTAATTTGAAATTATTCAATATAAAAGTTATTTGAGTTCTAATTTCAAAAGCATTCGGTTAAAAAAAACGTCATTGTTCAGTTTTTTAAGATTCTACCTTGGAATTGCTTTTAAATGATATAATTTTGAAAATTTTGAAATATAATTTTCAATAAAATTTTTCACTTTAAAGCAATGCAAAGTATAGATTGGATTTATATTTTTAACACAGAAATCCTAAAACTTGTTCAACTTATAAAAGTCTAAAAAGTTTTATTATCATTTTGTTATAAATAGCCCATAATGTTAAATTGGCTATTTTCACCGAAATTTTGTAATTAATAGGAATTGGCTTTAATAAATGGATAAGCGGATGAGATTTGAATGTTTTGAAATTGAAATATAATATATTCAAATTTATTTCAATTTTTGTAAGATAATTTATTAAATTTTTTTCTAAGAAGATGTATGTGATCTGAATTTCTATCTTTTTAAAATTACCTCATGTGTATAACTGACTATGAAATTAGAGGCTAAGTAAAGTCATCTCTCTGGCTTTTGCCCAGGTTCTTTCTCTCCTTTACAATCCAGAATTCCAGAATATTTTAACTTGGCTCTCTTGCCTTCAAATTTTGTAACATCTTTTCTTTCAATTTTTAAGGAAACGCCACATTTTATTCGAGATCTCAACTTGCTCAATGGAGCCTAATAATTTTTCGTATGATCGACTTATTCATAGGATGTAAATTTTCTTGTGCAAAACGTCTATCGAATATTCAGCACGTAACTTCCTATGAGATATATTCGTACCTTACAGTACCATTGTAATACCGTTTCTATTATTTATTTTAATTATTCTCTTTGATTTAATTCTTTATTTGTGTTTACCTTATTATTTCATATTATTATTCAGCGATGAATAAATCACTTTTTAAAGTACTACAAAAATCTGAGATTTATACCACACAGTCTATAAAGTCGTATCGTTAATTCAAAAAAATAAAACTTTAAAAATCTTAATGGATTTCCGAGATATGGCTGAAATTGTCCAAGCGTGTCTGCGTCAAGTTTTAGTGTGCGTTCGCCGTTTTCGGCCGCGAAAGCGGTGATCGCTGACAATTCCTCAGATTTTGTACCTTCAATTCAACTTATACTGTAACTTAGGAAGCTTGTTGAAAATTGAAATTAGGAACACGTAATCTTTGAAATCTTATCCTTAATTTAAGCCAATAAAAATTTAAAAATCTCCACGGGTTCTCGAGATATGACTGATTTGGCCAAGCGTGTGTGTATCAAGTTTTAGTGGGCGTTCGCCGTTTTTGGCCGTGGGAGCATTGATTGTCGATAATTTTTCAGATTCTTTTTTTTGACTTCAACTCGTGCTTTAGCTTATAAAACTTTTTTGAAAGATTGAAATAACAGGATGTGATCTTGGTAATTCTATCTTTAATTTAAGCCGATAAAAATTAAAAAATCTTCACGGGTTCTCAAAATATGACTGAACATGGCCAAACATGTCTGCTTCAAGTTTCAGTGGGCGTTTGCCGTTTTCGGCTGCGAAAGCATTGATCGACGACAATTTCTCAGATTTTGCACTTTAACTTCAACTGATACTGTAACTTAGGAAACTTGTGTAAAATATTGAAATTAAAAGGATGTAATCTTTGAAATCTTATGTTTAATTTAAGTTAATAAAAATTTAGAAACCTCTACGGGTTTTCGACATATAACTGTGAATATCCAAGCGTGTCTGCGTCAAGTTTTAGTGGGCGTTCGCCGTTTTCGGCCGCGAGAGCGGTGATCGCCGAAAATTTCTCAGATTTTGTACCTTAACTTCAACTCGTTCTGTAACTAAAAAAACTTGTTTGAAAAATTAAAATAACAGAATGTAATCTTAAAAATTCTGTCTGTTCTCAAAATATGACTAAAACTGGCTAAGCATGTCTGCTTTAAGTTTCAGTGGACGTTCGCCGTTTTTGGTTGCAAAAGCATTGATTGCCGACAATTTCTCAGATTTTGTACCTCAACTTAAACTCATACTGTGACTTAGGAAAATTGTTGAAAAAATTGAAATTAAAAGGACGTAATCGATGAAATTTCGTCTTTTATTTGAGCCAATAAAAATTTAAAAATCTTCACGGGTTTTTGACACATAACTGTGAATATCCAAGCGTATCTGCGTCATGTTTTAGTGGGCGTTCGCCGTTTTCGGCCGCGAGAGCGGTGATCGACGAGAATTTTTCAGATTTCGTACCTTAAGTTCAACTTGTTCTGCAACTAAGAAAACTTGTTTGAAAATTTGAAATCAACAGGACGTGATCTTAGAAATTTATTCTTCAATTTGAGATGATAACAATTAAATAATCTTCACGGGTTCTCAAAATATGACTGAAAATGTCCAAGCGTGTCTGAGTCAAGTTTGAGTGTGCGTTCGCCGTTTTCGGACGCGAGAGCGGTGATCGCCGATAATTTTTCAGATTTTGTACCCTGACTTTAACTCGCGCTGTAACTTATAAAACTTGAGCAATTAAAATTAACAGGACGTGACCTTGGAATTTTTTTTTGAGCCGATAACAATTAAAAAATCTTCACGGGTTCTTAAAATATGAGTGAAAATGGCTAAGCGTGTCTGCGTCAAGTTTCAGTGTGCATTCGCCGTTTTAGGCCGCAAGAGCGGTGATCGTTGATAATTTCTTAGATTTGGTACCTTAACTTTAAGTCGTTCTGTAACTAATAAAACTTTTTATAAAAACTGCAATTACCAGGACTTAATCTTTAAAATTTCAACGCTTATTTAACCGAGCAAAAATTTAAAAATCTTCACCGGTTCTCGAGATATGACTGAAAATGTCCAAGCGTGTCTGTGTAAAGTTTTAGTGAGCTTTCGCCATTTTCAACCGCGAGAGCATTGATCTCCGATAATTTCTTAGATTTTATACATTAACTTTAACTCATACTGTTACTTAGGTAACTTGTTAAAAATTAAAATTAAGAGGACGTAGTCTTTTCGCCATTTTCGGCCGCGGGAGCGGTGATCGTCGATAATTTATCAGATTTTGTACCTTAACTTCAACTCGCGCTGTAACTCATAAGACTTGTTTAAAAAAATTAAATTAACAGGACGTGATCTTGGAAATTTGATCTTTAATTCGAGACGATAACAATTGAAAAATCTTCACGGGTTCTCAAAATATGACTGAAAATGTCCAAGCGTGCCTGTGTCAAGTTTTAGTGTGCGTTCGCCGTTTTCGTCCGCGAGAGCGGTGATCGCCGATAATTTCTCAGATTTTATTCCTCAACTTCAACTCGTGCTGTGACTTATAAAACTTGTTTAAAAACTAAAATTACTAGAACGTAATCTTTAAGATATTATCTTTAATTTAAGCCAACAAAACTTAAAAAATCTCCACGGGTTCTCGAAATATGCCAGAAAATGTCGAAGCGTGTTTGCGTAAGGCTTCAGTGGGCGAACACCGCTGTCAGTAGCGAGAGCGGTGATCGACGACTGAAACCCGACGAAGAAACGCTTGCGCATTTTTAGTCATAACTCAAGAACCCCATAAAATTTTTTTAGATTTATTGGCTTGAATTAAAGATACGACTTTAGACACTATGTGGAATGAATTTCATATTTTTCCTACAATCTTCCTAGGTCATATCACGAGTTAAAGTCAAGTTTTTTAAGTCAAGTAGCTTTTTAGTTTAAAGGAAAAATCATTTTAATAGAAAATAAAAATTCCGAATAACTATTTATTTATTATTCGAAAGTGTTAAAATACTTGAAACAGAGAGATATTTTTAATCAATTTAAAACTTCTGAGATTCCTAAATATCTTCGAGATTTTACCATTTTAAACAAATATTCGAAAATATTAAAAAATATTTTGTAATTAACTTTAAAAATCAATCTTTCAAAATAAAAATTTTCCCATGAATCTTCAGAAAATTGGTCTATTCTCTTGAAACCTTTCGAAATTTTCAAAGCGGTTCTAAGCTTTCTTCGAAATCTTCAAAAGCTACATTTTGTTAAAAATTTTAATCTTTCTAAGATTTAAATTATTTTCAAATCTCTTTAAAAATTCCAAGCAGCTTTTAAAATTATTCAAATGTTTCCCAAAATTTTCAAGAAAGTCTTAAAAATAAAAAAAATGCCTTTAAATCTTTTAGACTCTTTTTTTAAAAATTTGAAAATCTTTTAAACTGTTTTCAAATCTTTTTAAATATTCCATTTAAAAATTTTTTTTTTAATAAAACATAATTTTTAGTTTGATTCCTAGAAATCAAAAGAAATTTTTTCACTTTCTTGAAACATTTGAAAACCCCACATTTTGTTATAAATTATTGGAAATAGTTTTTAATTTTTATTTATTTTAAATCTTTTTAAATCTTCAAAATATCTCTTGAACTTACTCGATTTCTTTCTAAAATTTTTAATCTTGCAAAATTGAAAAATTACGCTTTAATATTTTCAAATTTTCAGGAAATAATTTCAAAAATTTCTAAGTCTTCTTCAATTATCCCATTAAATTAATTTTTTTAATTAAAAAAATCATTCAACTTTTTCACAAAAATCTTAAGGAAATCGTATTCAAAATGCTAAAAAAGTTTCTTTAAAAAAAAATATATATATTGTTCAAATTTTTTAAATCTTCTCAATATTTACTTCATTTTTGAATTTTTTCAAAAATTTGAAAACTTCTACATATGTTTTGAAATAATTCAAAGTTCTTCTAACGTTTATTAAAATCCTGCAAAATCAAAAGAATTTCCTTAAAATCTTTCAAATTTTTTTTAGAAAATTTTCAAAATCTTTAAAGTTGAAAATTAATCTTTTAATGTAAAACCTTAATTACTTTAAATTTTTCGAGAAATACTAATAAATTATTTCGAAATATGTAATATTATTTGCAATTAAAATTTTCTCTTTAAAAAGTTATATCATAGTTATAATCTATAACATATAAGTTATATTATAACTATTTTTTTTACTGTATATTAACTAATTAATTAAACTTCATATCGTCATTTCAATTAATTTACAAAACAGAGAACCTCCAAATGTTTCTCTTTTTTAAAATTAAATTTAAAAAAAAAATTTCTTAAAAATTACAAAAAATTTAAAACAACAAAAATTCTAAGGATTACGCAAAAAAATTTAATTTTGAAGAATGAAAATTATGAACTTACAAAAATCGTCTATCAGCTAAAAAAATTCCAGCAAACTCCCAATATTTTTTTTTAATTGGAAAAATTTAGAATTACTTTTTTAACACAATAAGGAATTTTCAGTTTCAAAGTTTTAGAAAATCCAAAAATCTCGAAAAAAAAGGTTAAAAAAGGAAAATAGGGGAATTAATTATGTCTGTTTTTAATTAAACTCAATTTTCCAAATTTCTTGAATCTAATTAAATTTCATATTATCATTCTGTTATTATTACTTTTTCATCATTCTTTTCTTTCGATAAAATTGCGCCGTCTTTTTGTAAAAGATACAGTGAGGAATTCAACTAATTGGATTAAGGAAAATTCTTTCGCAAACTTCTTCCAGTCATAAAGGAAGGTCATCCTCTTATATCTGATTCAGCGATCAAAAAACTATCTTGATTTCCGTCTAAAAGTTTCCTCTTGTCTGAATTATTTATAAAAATACGAGTTTTTTATTTTGAGCATTTAACATTTTTTATTGTCTGAGAACATGCAAACCACACTGTCAAGCTTCTTTCTTTAATTTTTATTTTGTATAAAAATGTAACTGGAGTTTGCAACGTCTATAAACGAGAATATAATTATTTTGTTTAATTACGGAAATAAATTTTTTAGCAATAAAAGTAAGTAATAAATTATTTTAGACGGTAATTACACTATGACAACTGGCATTTCAATTGCCGAATTAATTTTATTTGATGCCAAGAAACACCAAAGTTTTATCGTGAAATCCCTACCGAAAAACTGTAATTTTAAAAAATTTATTAATTTTAAAATTTTGTAAAAAATACAAAATTCTTTTTAACCCCAAACACACGGTATACGTTTTTTGTTTGCAAAATTACTTGTATTTGATTTTGGTCAACTGCAAAAAAAATATCATTCCAATATCCCTACTGGAAGACTGGTATTTTAAAAAATTTATTAAATTTAAAAAAATTGGTAAAATTAAATATTCTAACTATTTTCTCAATGCTCCGTTTTTGAATTCTATTTTAAAAATCACTCCTATTTTTAAATCAGATGATCGTAAAAAAATTATTACAATATCCCTACCGAAAAATTTTCAACCAAAGAGATTAATCTTCGCCAAAAAAAAATTATTTTCTAACAAGCAAAATTAATTTATTGACCAGAATGACGATTTTAACCAGAAGTTAAATTTTTAGATAAAATTTTTATTTTAAAAAACACAAATTTACAAACAAAAAATATACATTTTTAAGCAAACAGTTAAATTTTCAAACAAAAAGTCATGTGTCCACAGTCCATCAATTTTTAACAAAATTGTTGTTTTCTACCAAATAGTTAAATTTTTATTTAGAAGAATATTGGAATTTGTAACAAAATAGTTGAATAGTTTAAAAGAAAATATGAATTATTAACCAAAAAAGTTCATTCTCAAACACACACTTTCATTTTCTATCAAATAGATTTTCAAATTTCAGATTTTTAATTTAAAAAAACTAATTTATCTTTTACCAAAAAATGTTAATTTCTAACTTTAACTAAAATGGTAAAACTTTAACAGAAAATAAATTCATTATTTTTAACGTAGTTTATCATTAAACAAATGAATAATTTTCAACCAAAAACCTGCATTTTTAAACCCAAAGGAATAAATTTTCAATCAAAAAGATTTATTTTCACCAAAAAAAAGACGAATTTTTAACAAAATACTTGAATGTTTAGCAAAATAATTTAATTTTTAACCAAACTGTTTCAAAAACAAAATAAATACATTTTTAGTTAAAAAATTAACTTGCAACAAAAGCAACGGATTTTTAACAAAATAGTTAAATTTACAACCAGAGATGAATTTGGAACTAAAATGAAGAATCTTGAAAAAAAACGAATTGTTAACAAAATAGTTTAAACATGCAACCTAAAAGATGATTTTTCAGCCAAGATTAATTTTCCAAAAATGGAATATTTAAATTTTGAACCAATGAGATGAATCTTCAACCGAAAAAATTAATTTTTAACAAAGCAGCTCAATTTTCAACCAGGTAGTTCAATTTTTGACTAAAAATGATAACTTTTCAACAAAATAGTTGCATTCTTAACAAAATAATTAAATTTTCAACAAAATAGTAGAATTATTAACCAAACGGGATAAATTCTTAACCAAAGATATGCAAGTAGACTTTTCGACCAAAAATATTTGGATTTTCTTATTGGGTTTTATTAATTCAGTTTGCGTTTAATAATAAAAAAAAGGGGGAAAGAGGGGAAAAAAGAAGAATTCTATTAAAAAAGTTATAAAAAAATTTAAACCAACTTTGAACAAGAATTTGGATAGTACCGCAATCAAGATATTATTACTCTTTTGATATTTATTACAAAAAATAGTCCTTATATAAAAAGAAAATTAAAAAGCATTTAATTCCTAGAAATCCTACTAAAATTTTCTAAATCTTATGAAATTCCTTTATATACCCCTTGAAATATTATAAAGTCACTTCAAATCTTTACAATCCGTTAAAATCGAATAAAATCCCTTGAGGAGTGTGGTACAGCGGTTGTCGGAAGAATGTCTGGTGATGCGTGGTGGGATGATGAAATCGATGTAGTCGCCAAAGAATAGAGAGAATCACATAAAAGAAGCCTTAAGACCAAAAACTTAGCGATGAGGAAAGAAATAGATTAGAAAATGATTACAGAGTGAAAAAAAGGAAAACAAAATTACTAGTTAAGAAAACTAAAAACAGAATCAAAGTAGAAGAAGAAAAAAAGAGAAGAAAATGGAAATTGATTTTGAAGAAGCAAGAAACTTTCATAAATTTTTGATGATCAGTATGAAAGGAAGAAAAAATAGAGTTAACATGAAAAATAGAAAGGGTGAAATGCTACATGACACAGATGGAATACTAGACGCTTTAAGAGACTCTTTTAAGAAATTACTAGGAGATGAAGCTGTAAAGCAAAAAAAAATACGACATAATATACGTTCGAAAACCCGATTGAGAGAGTCTGTGTCTCCCAACTTAGGGATGTAATTAAAAACATGAAGAATGGTAAGGCTGCTGGTATAGACGGTATCAACGCTGAAATGAATAAATACGGTGGTGACTACATACCCCAGAGACTGTGTGAGTTAATAAATAATATAGTATAATAATATAAAAATATAATAATATAATAATAAAATATAATAATATAATAATAAAATCTGTTAAAAATCACTAAAAACCTTTAAAATGATATTTGATCCCTTAATTAACTCTTGTAGAATCACTTAGACTGCCTTAAAATTTTTATACTTTTTTAAATTTCCTTGAAAGGTTTATGTGAACGATTTGAAAATTTTTTAAAGTAATTTAAATCGTAGAGAATTCTATGAATTCTGATAAATTTGTTTAATGAATTAATTAATTATAAACAATTTAATTTTAATTTGAAATACTTTGAATACTTTAAATTTAAAAAAGTTCCAATTTTTTAAAAGCTTTTATTTTGTATTTAAGTATTCAATATTCGAATGTAACATTTTTTCAGGTATAAGAGTTTAAAATTTCGAACTTGTGTGTCATAGAAAAATGTTTGGTAACCGGGAAATGACCAGAAATTTGTTTTTGTTTTTAGAGCCCCCTCTACAATATTTCTATTTGAGTATTTGACTGTTAATAAGAATTGGTTAGAAATCCATCAATTTAATTAGTCGTATCTCTCTCTCTCTCTGTATAAAAGTTC
>JAUELO010227749.1:0-15884 GCA_032357855.1 Amphibolips quercusostensackenii | reverse complement strand
ACCTGTAAACTTCAACGTTCATTTATTGTGAGAGGTGCTCGTCTTTGGAACAAATCACCATCTAATTTGAGAAATGCACCGTCACGATATCACTTTAAAACGACCTTTTGACCCATCTATATCAAATCAGTAGTCCTACTTTTCTCTGTAATGCAAGAAAAAAAACTTTTTTTTTTTAAACACCACATTAAAGCAAGAAAGGAGGTCGTCCAAAGTGATTTTCAGTAGAAAAATGCTATCTGATTTTAATATATTTTAAACCAAATGAAATATTATAAAATTCCGCATTAAAACGCCGTAGCTGATTTTTGTAAAAAGTTTTAATTTTTTTTCTACAGTAACAAAAATAAACAATTTTTTTTAGTTGTGAAGTGTACTGCTTTTCACTCAACTACTTTGTCAAAAATTCATCTTGTTCGTCAAGAAGTAAACTACTTGTGTGAAAATTAACCTGATTAAGTAATACTTGGAATATTTATTTAAAAATTGATTTTTTGTGTGAAAATTACGATTTTCACCTAAAACCAAAAATATATGGTCAAAAATTATTTGTTCGTTGTTAGAAATTAGGTTTTCAACTTAAAATTTAATAACGTTTTTAAAATCGTTCTTTTGGTGATAATCAATTAATAAAACTAAAATGTGACCTTTTTTGATAAAAGTATAATAGTTTTTGGTTTAAAATACGTTTGTGTGGTTGAAAAGTACTCTGTTTTGGTCGAGGATTAAACTGTTTTTGAGAATTGTCTTCTCTTAACAAAAATATCAACTATTACTAGGTTTTCAGGCTGGAAAAAAATTTCTTTGATACAGAACTTCCTGAATCTATTATTTGTTAAAAATAAAGCTATTCGCTTAAGAACTGAACTACTTATTTAACAATATTATTTTGTAAACGAAATTTCTTTTTGAAGTGCAACTATTTCATTAAAAATTTCAATATTTTGTTTAAAAAAATGCATCTTTGGTAAAAATGTCAACTGTTTTGTTAAATGTTTATCTCTTTAGTTAGAAAATTTGACATTATGTCCGGAAATTGTATTTTTACTGTAATAATTGTGAATGTTTCATTTGTACAAATTGTTCATTGATTCAAATACAATTACAGTCGTGCTTGATAGTGTATTTTTCCTTTTACTGTACCTGCCACCGCCTGGGCAGGAAGAGGTCATACGTAAATCACGTTATCGGTTTTTGGATAAATTTTGAACCCTAGCCCTTCTCTTTTATCACGTGACTTTTAATTAAATCTTGTTTAACATGACAGAAGACACTAAAAAGGATTTTAACATAAATACAGGGTAGGATCAAAAAAAGGTAGTAGGAGTGAATTTCTAGCGTAAACTGAGCAGTGAAGGGCGGTCGGACCACCTGGGCGTGGTAATGGGGAGCTTCCGAAGTTACCAATATTTTTTCCAGTAGCCTGCGGGCAGCGGAGAGTAAGCACGTCGTTTTCCGTGAATCTTTGTTAAGAAATTTCGTCGCGATCCAATACGAAAAAAAATTTCGAGCAGTGCTACGCCATTAAATTTTGCGTCAAACTCGAGAAAATCGCGACGGGGACTCTCGGAATGATTAAGTAGTCCTACGAGGATGCTGTCGTAACCTGCTTAACAGTGCCAGACATCGCAGGATTATTTCGCTAGCCCCACAATCCATGCAAAATTCACTCTGTATGGGCAAAACATTAAGTGCAGAATTTGTTTAAATTTGTTCAACCAAAATTAGAATTTTTGTAACACCAGAAGTACCTGATTTCTCAAAAAAAGACTAGCGGAGCCAGCGGAACATTTCGCTGGCCCCGTCATTATCCAAAATCAACTCTATATGAGCGCATTATTTTTGCCCTCATTTGTTTAAATTTTTACAATCAACATCAATTAATAAAAACAACCCCCTATACAGCAAATACAATTGCGGGACCAGCAAAATGTTTCTCTGCCCCGACATTATCCAAAATCAACTTTATATAGGCGCATTATTTTTATCTTAATTTGCTAAAATTTTAACAACCCACTTCAACCCCTAAAAACTACGCCTATGCAGCAAACACAATAGTAGGCCCAGCGAAATGTTTCGCAGGAACCGCCATTGTGTTTGTTGCATAGGGGGTTGCTTTTATTGATTGATGTTGATTGTACAAATTTGAACAAATTAAGACAAAAATTATGCGCCTATATAAAGTTGACTTTTGACAATATCGGAGCTGGCAGAATATTTCGCTGACCCCGCCATTGTGTTTGCTGCAAAGGGGGTTAATTTTAGGGTTTACATTGTTTGTGCTAATTTGAACAAATTAAGGCAAAATTAATGCGCCCATAAAGAGTTGATTTTAGATAATGTCGGGGCCAGCAAAATGTTTCGCTAGACCCGCAAGTGTTTTTTTGAGAAATCAGGTACTTCCGGTGTTGCACAGATTCTAACCTTGGTTAAAAAAATTTGAACAAATTCTGTACTAAATATTTAGCCCATACAGATTTAATTTTCCGTGGGCGGTGGGGCCAGCGAAATGGTCCTAGACATCGCCGATTCTTCGAAGCTTCACCACGACAACGCACCTAGCCACACCTTGCTGCTGGTGAGGGAGTTTTTAGCCAAATACAGGTTTGCCATGTTGCCTCCCCCCTTCTACAGTCGAGATCTGGCACCGCCCGACTTCTTCCTTTTTTCTGGACTTAAACGGGTCCTCAACGGAAACAGATAGAGCTCCTTAGAAGACGTCCAAGGGTCCGTGACGGCATCTCTAAAGGGTATCCCTGAAAGCGAGTTCCAGAAGACGTACGCGCTGTGGGAATCGCGTTATAAGCATTATGTTGGAGCACAAGGGTGCTCTTTCAAGGACTATTAAGAATTTGTACCAAATAATTTAATACAAAAATGTAAATTAATTTAGTCCTACTACTTTTTGATTCCACCCTGTATGTTTTAAGCACGGGGGTTCGGCAAAAAATATGTAACAATTACGTCATTATCTTTTGCGTGTCAGCCTCTAACGTATTCATGTTATTATAGGTTTTCTTTACTTGCACAGCTAATAGTTACACCGTCGGTACCGGTAAAAAAGGAGTGTAGTTGCCGCTGAGAATAGTATATTGTGCGACGAGTGTCACATACTATTTTTTTCAACTACTATGCATAAAATAAGACACTTTTTATTTCAAAATAGTATACTACATTCTCTTCTGTGAAGCGCCCATGTAAGTTGTAGATGGCGCCGCTTGACGGCTTATTTAATCACACATTCATGACTGAGCATCACTTTCTCCCACTCTTATACGTACTTTTTCCTAATTACTTTATTTAGCATTGGAAAAAATATACAATTTTTTAATGCTTACGTTAACGATTGACAAATCGTTTATTTTATCCACTATTTTAGGACAAAAAAGTCGTCTATTTCGCGTTGGTGTTAGACAAAAAAAATAGCGTTTTCAACCATTTTTGTTGTACCGGTTTTTTGAAAACAAATATTTTAGGAATACTACAGGTTTTGTCAAGCATTTAAGGTTAAGATCATATGACTCCAGAGCTACTTTGTCGCTTTCGGTCAGTTTTGGTAAGGAGCCCCTGTGACTGGTAACAGGAATGATGTTGGTAAAACGCGTACCCCTTTTCAAAATCTCGTGAGGGCGGAAAGGCATGTGTGTAAATAGTCACAAAAATTATTTAAGTCGAACCCTTGTCACTGAATATCTCTAATTCATTTTCCATGCTTAGTCATAGAAATAGTTTAATTATGAAGCCTTATCCTTTCCAATTCAACCAGCAAGATGGCTCATATTAAATATCAAACAGTAGCATCAAACACGTGAGAAAAAAATTAAATTTCAAATACTTTTTTCGTCTGTCTATGATCTATCCTTAAAATATGCTTTTAAAAAATTACCGATAAAAAAAGGTCGTAACCAGTTATTTTAACAGCACTGATAATTATTTTTTCACCGGTACCGGCTTTTCATACACAAACTTCCTTTAAACTGGTTATTGAGAATAGTTATTTCATGTTAACTGGTGGAAGTAAAATATAATACAATAAAATCGATCTTATTCTTTAACGATTTTATTAATAATTTAAACAGCTTTGGAAAAATAAAAAATAATATTTAAATACATTTATGGCGAGAATTCATTTTTGAGGAAATTATTGAAAAAAATAAAGTATCCCAGATTCTAATCTAAGATTATATTTTGATGTATTTTTATTTTTAATTAAGTTGAAAAAATAATTAAGCTTTAAAAGGAAATAAAGCATATAGAAGTAACAAGCCTGTTCTGTGATATGAACTCAAATAGAAACAATGCTGTAACAATTAATATAATTTTTTTTCTATTTTTTCAAGAAAAAAGAATTTTAAAATAATAGCTAAAAACTCAAAATGAATTTTATAGTAATAAAAAGTGCCTTCATCAAACTTTCAAATAATTATATTTTATAAATCTTATTGAATATAATTATTATATTTCTTGCATATTGGATTGTGATATTTGCAATTATTATTATTTTTAATGAAAAAAACTATAGTTTTCTAATAATTAAACAGCGAAATCTTAGGGATTAAATCAAAATCAGTAAATTTAAAAAAAAAAATTTGTAATGTTACACCACAAAAGTAGGTTTTTAAATATTACAGCAGCGTATTTATCAAAAAAAAAAATTAGTATGCATTGAGTGATCCTACTCTGTGTTTGACGAATTTGATGTTGAGGGTTCCGCCTCAGTTCGCGGTGCTGGTCTCGTGTTGTATGGACGGCCCGCTAGGATAGTTTTAATGCATGTTACAAGACTGCTACGGCGAGAGTTTTTCTCGTTCTCAAATTTATTAACAATTTTATTGAAGCACAATTCTGCAAGCTGAAAAAAAAGAATAATGGCTCATTATCTTTATCTTTAAGACATTGTAAAACATGGAACTTAACAAGATTGAGGTTTATGAACTCAAATTTCAAAAATTTGGTATTTAGCGATTTTCGTTAAAAGGATTTTGGGTTTGCAATATTCTCATTAAACTTTTGCAACAATTGATAATTTTTTATTGACATTTATTGTGAAACTTGTTTTATGAGTGTTGATGTTTCACATTGAATTAATGAGAGGTTATCCACAAATTACGCTATCTTTCAAGTTAAAAAAAGCATTCCTATTAGTATTTAACTATTTTTATTCTCATTTTTCCGGAAGTGCACGAATTAGTAAATAGGTGTAGTAATTGAAACTCTCTGGTTTGTAATGATTCAAAACTTATACAACTGCTTTAATTTTTTTAACTCTTATGAACTTATCTCCATTCAGAAAATTCTTGGATTTTCTGAATTCAGAGGACTCCCAAATAATGCAAATAATTTTAAGGAATTCAGAAGAAGTTAAAGAATTAAGAGATTTTGGAAAAAATTTTGAATTTTTCAGGAGATTGTAATAACCAAGAAATTTAGAGAATTCAGCATATTTTAAGATTTCAAAAATTTAGAATATTCAAAGATTTCAGAGAATACCTAAAATCCAATCATTCAAGGGAGTTCATAAAGTTCAGAAAGTTCAATTAATCCAGTGATTTACAGAAATACAAGAAATTTATATAATTTAGAGGATTCAGAGAATAGAAGAATTCACATAATTTAATAAATTCTTACAATTCAAGAAATTAATTGAACTAGAGAAATCCAGAGAATTAGAAAAATTAAGTGTCTTAAAGGAATTTACAGAATTTAAGGAAATAAACAAAAAATTATGTTTTTAAGTACCAGAATATTCTCCTGTACCAAGGCCGTCTCATAACATTTTCTGCATTCAACATTTTTGTATGATTCATATTGCACTAATTGGTGATATTCATCCATGCATTTGCCTACTCGTGGATTTAAAGCTTGTTTCCTCTGAATTTGGTCCTAGTGATCAAGAAGAACAAAACAATATTATCGCAATTGTTATATGTTTGAAATAAAATTATTTAATAGGTTCACATTAAAAATGATGTGAATTGAGAAGCTTCTCAGTTTGTTCTTATTGTGCAAAATTTGATTTTTCTTGAATGTTTTACTGTTAAAATTATTTTTGCTTAGTGACCGTAGCGAAACGCCTGAATTTGACCACCTTGAAATGTATACGATTAATAGCTGTTTGATATACAGGTAATAGCTCCACTAGAAAACCACCTACGCAGGCTGTCTGTAAACATTAAAAGTAATGATAACATTGAAAAAACGTTTACTTTTTAGTTTATATCAATAAAAAAAGATTAAAGTTATGATTTTTTTTAATAAGGTGAATTCCCTGCTAAGAGTTTATTGCAAGACTACTAATTTTCTATAACTGTTCTAAGTGCTTTTTTTTAATACAAACGTGTTCTTTTTTCTTAAATTTTCATAAGTTTAGTTTTAAGCAGTTAAATTTTTAACTGTCGCAGATTCAACTTTTATTTAAAGCAGGTAAATTTTTTTCAATTTCTAACTACTAAAAATAAATGACAAGTTTCTTTGATTCTCGAGACCTGAAAACTCAACCATTTAATATTGAATTATGTTAATGATAAAAAATTTTAAAAAATAGCTAATTGGAATTTTAGTAAAAACAGTTAATTGAAAACTAAATTTTTAATTTTCTATAATTTAACAAGAAAAAAATTCAACTATTTGAACAACAAATATTACAAATTTAACTTTTAATACAGCAGTTTTGAGCTGTTCATAATTAAAGAAAATTTAAAAATGCCATTTTTAACTGTTGCAAATTAAAGGAAATTGAAAATTGGAAAGTTGGATTTAAAACGTTGAGTGAACTGAGAAATGAATTTTTAACTGTTCACAGAATTTTAATACATGTCATCGCTAAATATTTTTAAATCCGGTATAATAAAATCGCGTTAAAGAAAATTATATTTAAAAGCTTCACAAGCTTCATGAAGTTTAATACACTTTTTCCACAAAAAGTGACGTTTTTGTAAATGTTATTTAGAAACGTCAATATGAAGTTAATTGAGTTAAAGCTTAAAATTTCTCTTCAAAATGAACTATAGAATAGAAATGGATCAGTATTTTCTCAATTTCACCCCCATGAGTCTCTCTAATAGGGTCTGAGAAGACCCTGTAAATGAAATATTGTGTTTTTCAAGCTTTCAATAAATTGTTTAAACAATTTAGTATTGTTTTTATCAATTTTCTTTTCAGCTAGAGCTTTTAATTAATCGGGGCAATCATAAATTAAATTCAAAAAATATAATTGTTAAAAATTTTTTTTCTCAATTTTTAATAATATTCTCTTTGCATAATCCTGGGAAGTTGCGGTTTTTTTTCAATTTTTGAACTTTTTGTCCACTTTTCACATAGATTGTTGTAATAATTAATTGGATTCAATAAACGTAATTGTTTAAGCAAATTTGTATTGTTTTCAACTGTCTTATGTGTTGCTATTTTCGCTTTGGAATGGCCACGAGTGCGGCGAAATATTATGGAAACGGTTCAGGCAGCCCCGACTATTTGCTGTATGTAAATTTCAATAATCAATGGAAAATTTAGCGAAAATAAAAAAAATTAATTATCTGTTTTATTTCAGAAAAACAAGATTCATTAAAAACAGAAAAAAGTTGCTTGGTAATTATTCTGTGTTTTGTTTATTTATTATTTGTTCATAACTAAAAAGCCAGATCAAAGTTACAAATTTTATAAAAAAACTGCAATGTTCTAGCAACTATTTGAACGTAGATAGTTATAAACAAAAATAAGTTGTTTGAACAATTCTTTTGTTCTAAATGAATCAATTAATATCTAACTAAATGACAAATTGACAGAGAGATAAATAATTAGGGAAAAACCCTCAACTCTCCAACAGTAGTCAAAAGGATTATTAAAAATAATGAATTCTTTAAGCAGTTATGTTTCTTAACTTGAATTAATACATCAATATAATTAAAAAGCAGGCAGAAAGGAATAAATAGTATATTATACGTACACTACGCACTATGCACTACGCTACGCGCTCGCCTCTGACCTGTACGGAAAACATACACTCGTCGAAAGACTCCTCTCCTCTTCGCACATACCATTTTTTTTATAACAAATGTATTATTTTAAACATTTTTTGAAATAAAGTCATAATTTCAGACAATATTGGATTACACATAAAGGAATCATAATTTACGATAATTTTAAAAGTGATTTATGGTAACTTGCCATGAATTGACGAAAATTTAATATAAAAGTGTCCAAATTTCCGGAAATTTATGCAATTTTTTTCGCAATTTATGGAAATATTATAAGTTAATTATAGTAACTAAGGATAATGGACCCGAAATTCAATTAAAAAATGTCGAATAATTTTGGCCATTTTTTGATAATTTACGGTAATTTTACATGTGAATATAGTAAGTTACTATAAACTACCTAAAATTAAATTTAAAACAACCCCATTAATTTTTGGAAATTTATTAATTTTTTTTGTAGTTTAGGGTAATATTTCTGGTAATTTATGTTAACTTAAGTTATATTACCCGAAACTCAATTTTTTAATTCACATAAATTTTCGTAAAATTCCAGAAATTTACATTTATTTTACAGCTAAATATGATAACTTGCCATAAACTACTCGAAATTCAATTTTTAAAATTTTCATGAAATTTCAGAGAGTAAGTTACTATATTCACCTTTAAAATTACCGTAAATTATCAAAAAATTGCTAAAATTTATCGACATTTTTTAATTGAATTTTGGGTCCATTATCCTTAGTTATTGTAATTTTTACCTATAATATTACTATGAATTACGAAAGAATTGTATAAATTTCCGCTAAGAAACATGACTGCTTAAAGAATTTATTATTTTTAATAATCTTTTTGACAAGTGCTAGAGAGTTGAGATTTTTTTCCTAAATATTCATCTTTTAGTCAATTTTTTACTAAGTTAGGTAATAATTGATTCGGGTGAACCAAAATAATTGTTCGATCAGCTTGTAATTGTTTGTAATTGTCATCTTTCAGATAGTTGATAAAACGTTGCAGTTTTTTCTGAAACTTGCAACTTCGTTCTGGCTTTTTAGTTATGAACAAATAATAATAAAAAAATATAGAATAATCACCAAGCATGTCTTTTTTGTTTTTTATGAATCTCGTTTTTTTGTAATGAAACAGATATTTGAAAAGTTTTTTTAATTTTGCTAAGTATTCCATTGATTAATGAAATTCACATACAGCAAATAGTCAGGGCTGCCTGAACCGTTTCTATAATATTTCGCCGCACGTGTGGCCATTATAAAGCGAAAATCGCAACGAAAAAGACAGTTGAAAACAATACAAATTTGCTTAAGCAACTGAGTTGTTTGAATTTAATTAATTATTACAACAATCTATGTAAAAAGTAGACAAAAAGTTCAAAAATTCAGAAAAAACCGCAACTTACTAGGATTATGCAAAGAAAGTATTATTAAAAATAAAAAAAAAAAATTTCACAGTTATATTTGTTGAATTTAATTGATGATTGCCCCGATTTGATGAAAAAGTTAACAAAAAAGTTAAAAAATTTGAAAAAAAACCTAGACTTACTAGCTCAAGCCTAAAAAAAATTGATAAAAACGATATTTAATTCTTTAAACAATTTATTCAAAACTTGAAAATCACAATTTTTCATTCACAGGGTTTTTTTTGAACCCTATTAGATAGACTTATGGGGGTGATATTAAGAAAATACTAATTCATTTTTATTCTATAGCTCATTTTCAAGAGAAATTTTAAGGTTTAACTTAATTCACCTAATATTGACGTTTCTAAATAACATTTACAAAAACGTGCTTTTTTATGGATAAAGTGTATTAAAATTTATGGGGCCGCGCACGCGCAATGCAGTATAGGAGTTTTAAATATATAAAACTACCTAAAATTCAATAAAATAAATTTCCATAAATTTTTGGAAATTTATTCGATTTTCTTGGTGATGAATGGTAATATTACAGGTAATTTTTGGTAACTTTATATAAATTACCTAAAATTCAATAAAAAAATTTTCGGTACTGTTGGTAATTTACGGTAATTTTATCGGTTATATATTATAATTTTCCATGAATTACCGTTTTATAGGCGGCAGAAAAATATAAAATTATTCCTGTGCTATTAAAAAAATTATTTGAACAATTTACGTATCAATCAAGTTATCAGCAAAAAGACGTATTTTATGTATTCGAAACAATCCGTATTAAAAACCGCACAAAATTTATAATTAGTGCCCAAAACTCGTAAGATCCAATTTTTCTGCTTGTAGATTTTTTTAAGACCCTGCAGAGCAGACTAATGGAAATTATATGTAAAAAATAATTTGTCATTTGCAGTCTATCGCTAAATGTGAAGAAAAATGTTCAGATTTAACTAGCTTCACCAAATATTCACGATTCTGAATAAAATTTACAATACCATCTGTGTTCCTATGGGACATACGTGTTAAATTTGATGAGCTTTGCTGCACCCGTAAATAAATTTCTCTTCAAACGCATGCATTTTTTGTGGATTCAAACAAATTTCAGGGGCGATATAAATAAAAAGTCGAGAAAAAGAAATTCCCAATGCCATTTTGCACCATGCTAGTGTACAATATGTTTAGTATGTCTAAAAAGAGGCCGTTATGTGAATGACGTGGTGATACTTAATATCTTATGTTTAAATAATTATATACTGCGATAATTTATGATTTTTGAAAAAATGTTTCACTTACTTTGAAGGCACAGAGAGCCAATAAGAAGATCGCACACTTCATGATTTATATAAGTTGTTAGTTTTTTCTACTTTTAGCCAAAGAAGAAATATAAATGTTTTATCGCTATCTATAAAATTCTCTTTTTGTACTAAATACCTATTACTCATAATGTTTATTCAACTGCAGTGTCAACAAGTCGTAAGAAACAAGATCGGAAATAATTACCAAATTAATCATGATTTTAAGCCGGGGGCAAGGTAACGTTTGATGTACAACACTACATTTTTCTAAAATCTTCGTTCTTCTCTTCTCATATCAATATTTACTCTCTGATGAAATAATGAACGTTTACACAGATAATTTGTTCAAAGAATGCCACCTACGTATCTGTGGAATCAAACACCTAATTTCTGAAATACGTAATAATTAATTATTCAAGCAGACAATCAATAGATCAATCTATCAATCAATAATTTATTTGAATAACTATTAAATAGGGACGTAGCTTTAGATGTAGTACTTCTTTGTGGCTGACACAAAAAATCTTGGACAATGGCTTCATTTACCAAAGTATAATCCCACCTGTCACAAGTTACTAAACTACCAAACCAATTCATGAGCTACTGTCGTATTTATGTACATTTTGTAGAAAAACAATATAACTTTATTGGCATAAAAAAGACTATATTTTTTTAAACATTATGAGAAACGAATTTTCACTTGCCTAAAGGTGAAAAAAAATTTTTTTTCTAAATTATTGTTGAATTGGCCTTAGCAGTGATTACAGTGTTACATTTTTATTTTTACGAGAAGGTATTGGTTTAATGTGAAATTATTTTTAGTCGGTTTTCATTAAATCTTTACCTTTCGACATCCCCTGAAGGAAAAAAACAATTTTACAAAAGGTGTTGAGCTTTGGCACACCTTTTTATGGCCTGAACGATGAAGACAAGTTCCTTGGCTAGCTATTTTGGATGGATATTCAAAAAGTTAGAGCATTCTCAAAATTGTTTAAAACATTTTTTTCATTTAAAAATGCAGTGTGCGATTATTTGTAATACTTGGAAAGTTGAACAATTTATCTCCACGACTTTTTTTGATTGAATCAAAGCTGTAAGAGTTGTGGCATTTTTAACATTGAAACAAAAAAGAAATAATAACGTATGTAAAAATAAGAAGTAAAAATGAGAAGGCCATATGTTTCTATTTTCAAGGTATTGCTTTCTGATTGCTTAGACAAAGTTAAAAAGAATAAGAATGTTTTACAATCTTAAAATTATAATAAGTCAATATGGGATTAATATAAATAAACATATGAATTAGTGTGTATATTGATATAAATGAGTTTATTTTACACTGAATATACATTGTATGTTGAAATTATAAAATTTAAGTTAAATTTAATATAAAAATTTATTTTGACTTTCATATAAATGTGTGAAGTTATTTGCATACAGTGCGTTGGAACTCAGCAACTATTTTTGCTAACATTGAAGATAAAAAGGCAAATATTTCAGAAGAAAGTTGAATTTCTGAGAAAAAAGTTCACTCTTAGCTAATGAAAGTTCAATTTTCAGATCAAAAAATCAATTTTTATCCTAAAAAGAGATTTTTTTATGTTAAGGTTTTTCACCAAGTAAATATCGTAAATAATTGTTAAAGTCTAATCATTTATGTCTACTGGTATAAAATGAATATTTTTTAAATATTGATTTTTTTTGAAATTGTGAAAAAAAATTGTGAATAATCCCGTCTCTCCGTAGCTCAGCAGATAAGAGCATCAGACTGTCACTTTTTTACAATTAAAAAAAATCTAAAAATTATCTAAAAAACAATTTTTAACAGGATACTTAAATTGTCAACGAACGAAACTGCTCTTATATTGGAGTGCTTGCGTATTAAATATTAAGTAAATGTTTTGTTGAATATTTATCTCCTTTGTTTAAAAATTTTTCTACTTCGTAGAAAATTCAACAATTTTGTTAAAATGAATTTTTTTCGTTGAAGATTTTTCATTTTATCTAAGAGGTGGTAATATTTTTTATTTTAGTTTAACATTCATCTGTTTGTTAAAGTGAAATTATATAATTGAAAAATCATTGCTTTTTGGTTTCAAATACATTTTCATGCAAAAGTATGAAAATTTTAGTTGAAGATTTATAATTTTAGTTTAAAATTGACTTCTTTGATTAAAAATTCATGTAATTTATTATTTCTAGTTAAAACTTATAATTTTGGTTTAAAATTGAACTGACTGTTTTGAAATTAGGGTATTTTGTTTAAAATTATTCAAATTTGTTGAAAATTATCCTTTCTGTTAAAAAAATAACAGTTTATTAAAAATTTGTCTTTTTTATAGACTTTAATGATATTTAATCTAAAAGTAAAATTCTGCCCTAAAATCTTTTATATAATAATAATAATAATAATTTTTTAGCTTTTTTCTCATGACTTTGACGTCTATGTTGGCTGTAGCATTGCTACTGATAGGGTTCTCCGTGCCAGACAGACAGATGATGAAGAGGAAAGCGACCAAAAGGAACACCAGAACCCATTAATTATCATGGAGAGTACATTAAATATATTGAAGCGCTTGTCGGTTCTCAAGGATCGTCGGGCGCTTCTGGAACCACATCAAACGTGCTTGTTGAGGTTGCTTTTTCTAGCGCTAGCAATTTGCATCTAACCACCTCAACAGAAATAACATAGAAGAGCATCAAGTGGGATACTACGTGTCCTAGCAGCGGCAATTGATGTTTTTGCGCTACTCAATGATGATCCAGCATTACCGTATCCTTCAGGGGCAGATAGCCTTATTCAACCAAAGGCAGAAGCAGAGGTTCAGTCAACTAAGAAGGCGATTAAAATGGACATACGACATAAACGGAGATGTAATGCACCTTTATTTTCCAGTGGGGAAAAGTGCAAAAACCGTGAGGAGAAAACATTATTCAGAGCTAGCCACAAGAATAAGTGAGTCGAATTTAGAATTCCAAAAACGCTCAATACTGTATAAAGATTGCTTTCGGCTGTTGAAATAGCTGTTATCAAGATAAAAGTTAACCATTAGCTTTCTATTAATGAACTTCCTTTGGCAAAACTCAAATTGATTTAGATGAGTTCTCTTAATTCAGAAAACTAAATCAGTGCAATCAACACCTATGCCATCCCTGTCTTCACGTACTTCTTGGGGCTCATTAAATGGTCTAACACCGACCTTGAAAGGTTAAACAGAACCATACGCGTGGAAATGACCAAACGCTGAATGCAATACAGTAATTCAGTGATACAAAGGGTAGTTCTATTACGACATAGAGGGGGTAGGGGTGTTGTAGATGTGAAGAAACTATGTAAGTTGCAAGTTATATAATTGCGAGACTATTTTAACAGTAAGCGAGATTTTGCATTTTACAACACCATCTGCAAAGCGGTTTATAAATACACGCCCTTCAATTTATTCTAAGAGAAGGCCTTGAATATTAGACAAGAAACAATAGAGGAATTAGAAACGCAGTGTGGACAAAAAGCTATCTATGTCAAGTACTTCAAGCGTTAAATCAACATGAAGTGGATAGTGAGGCATTCAATATTTGTCTTAGAAAGGCCGTCCTGTATGCAGAAACGGAAGAATTATTCATTGCAATTCAGGACAGGGTTGTCAGCACCAGATATTATCGCAAACATGTGATAAATCTAAACGTGATTGACCGGTGCCGATTAGGTGGAGGTACCAACAAATCCATCGAGCACATTTTTGATAGTTATCACGTTATGGCCCAGAGCGAATATAGGCACAGACGTAATAATGTAGCAGGCATTAAACATCAAAAACTTGCCCTGAATTTAAGGCTCTTAATAGAATAGATGCCTTTCTATAGATACAATCCAGTACCCGTTTCAGAATGCGTGGATTACATTGTATATTAGGATGTTACTATCCAGACGGTTCACCATATCCGAGCCAATCGACCCGACATCGTGGTGCAGGAGAAAAAGTGAAAAAGTCTACATCATTGACGTTGCTTGTCCACTTGAACCGAAATTTGCAGGCAACCTATGCAACGAAGATCCATTAGTATAGTTAGCTATAGCATGAAGTAAAGACAATATGGATTAATGCGTGATATGCATCTATTCATCCTGTTATGATTTCGGCTGCAATGAATGTATATGCAAAATGCACTAAACATCTTAAACATCTAGGAATCAGTAGGGTTCTTGCAGCAGCTCAAAAGGCGATTTTATGAGGCATCTGTGACATTGTAGAAAACTTTTTACACCATCAGAAAGCAAGCAACTAAAAACCTATAAAGCGACAAAAGAAAGCATGCGAAGGCGACTGTTGACACCTTCCAACGCTTGCGGCCGCTGTGTAAGTACAACAGCGGTGAAACAGAAACTTTAAACTACACCATGCTTCTAATTTTCTACCTGCAACATCATCGTAAAAGATTAAGAACATCGTTTTTAATTAATTTTCAAAATCATTACCTCATTAGACACTTGAATCAGTTCGTGGCTAATGATGAAAAAGCAAGTTAATCCCAAAGACACGTTTTAAAAAAATAAAGCAATATATACCCGGACAGACCCGTAAAGACTATTCAAAATGTAACATGAAAATTTAACTCTGACAAAAAAATGCCTTCGACAAATAGGTATGTGACCAGCTCTATCTTAAAACATCAAATATCATTAAAATAAGAATAATAATGACCTGTATAAAATGCCGCCAAGATATACAAAGTATTTAGAAGATAATAATAGAAGAGTCAGTTAAAGGTCCCTAATAGAGCTTAGAGCTGCTTTTTAACCTACCCTCTACATATAAACTTAGACTAATTACAAATATGAAAACTATTTAATTTGCACTATAAAGATGAGACTAAAGCTAACACAGTAGAATCTGTATAATGTACTAAAAATTTTATTTTTTCGATTACATTATGTTTGTTACTAATTATACAGTCTAGAAATTCGAACGCTGGCGTAAGGACTAGCAGCACGATTAGGGTGACTTATGGACAATCTAAGGCTCTCCCTATCTTATTTCTCACAATGAACAGAGTTGTGGCTGCCGGAACCCTTACCTGATGCCAGACTGAAAGTGCAGTAGGAAATTGTGGTTGTTAATGTAGGGGATCACCTGTTGCAGGCAGACTTTCATCAATACTTTTAAGAGAAATAAAAGGATTGTAATTAGACCCAGGTCCTTA
>JAUELO010227562.1:0-15887 GCA_032357855.1 Amphibolips quercusostensackenii | reverse complement strand
CTCGTTGGGTGGACCCAACAGAAGCTATCTAACGCGAAATTCATGTACAGGAACTTAAGAGGATTCTGCACACGCTTCTGTACATGAACCTGCACACGAATTCGTACAGGTAATTTTGACGAATCCTAAGTAAAAATTTGTTCAAGGAAACTATTTATAGTCTTGCAAAGAAACCAGTTCCGACACAAAAACCATCCAAGCCATCCAAGAAACCTTTGGAAGTATCATGTACCAAACGCGTATACAGTCCTTCACAGAAGATAAACAAAAACTTATTTTAGTTACAGCTATGAGGTTGCCTTTCTTTTGTTGTCAACAAGTTTTTGTACTTGAATTCACACCTCAAATCAATCTGTAAGAAAACCTGTACAGAACCATTTAAAGGTAAGCTTGCATACAGGTTTCTCTGTATAATCATGAACAGTGTTCTCCGCCAAATACCTGCACATGAACCGTCAATATTACCTGTAGAGGTTTGTGTGCAGTTTTGCGTAGAGGAACATAAGCCAGATTTTCCGTGGTTCCTGTACTGGAATATTTAACTGCGTGTGCAAAGCATTGTACAAGGTTTCAAAAATATATTTTTCATTAAAGTTTGTTCTTGCAGACCTTGTAATAGTAGTATATTGACAATATTATGTCTTGGTTTTGATAATAATTGGTCACAATCTGACTCGAAAACCGACTTTTCGACAATATTCCGCATTTCAAAACTTTCTTGTCTCGCTTTGTATCGTGGTCGAGAGATTTTCGCTACCGCGTGAGACTCATGCCTGGTTCCAATACCCTTTGACCGTCAATCTATTTCTGGGCTAGTCGAAGCCTTAATGTATTGACGAACCTAAATTTAAGATTGTTATTTAAATTAATAAATCGATCTTAAGATAACGATTTTATTCTTGACATCCACGGATAGGTTAACTATTTTCATTTTAAAATCGAATATTCGACAGAAAAGACTTCCGGTCACAAACCAAAATGAATTTTTACCAAAATAGTTTAAGTTTGAACTAAAAAGATTAATTTTCAAAAAGGTATTTTATTTTCTAAACAACAAAACGAAATCGTAACATAATAGTTCAACTTTTAAACAATGAAATGAATTTTTAACAAAAGAAATACATTTTCAACAAAAAAAAAGAGTTATATGCAAAATAGAATTTCTAAGAAAATGAATGCAGTTCTAATCTAACAAATGTATTTTTAACCAAAAAAGGTCAGTTTAAAAAAAAACAGTTCTAGAATTTTCTAGTAAATTCATTATTTTTAAATAAAAATCCCGAAATTTCCACACTATAGTTCAATTTTTAACAACAAAGATAAATTTTTAATTAAAATGATAAATCAACAGCACGAAAAACTGTTTCTTTACAAAGTACTTTAATGTTCAACAAAAAAATATCAATGTTCAAACGAAACAGACATTTAAAAAAAGTTAAATTTTTAACCAAGAAAGATTTTTCAATCATCAAAGAAAACAAATGTTAAGCAAATTGTTAAATTTTCTAGCTAAAAGGACAAATTTTCAACAAAACAGTTAAATTGCTTTAAAAAAATTGTTTTCAACAGTATTGTTAAACTTTAAAACAAATAATTTAATACTCTGTTAGAGTAAAACGCGCATAAATAATATAGTAGAACAATTGCGACTAAATGAGAAATTCAAATAAATTATTGATATAGATTTTACGTCGTAGGAAGACTAACATAATTTACCTAAGTTAAATAAATTCATAAAAATAAAAGAAATACATTTGACGTATTAGATTAGTTGATAATTCAGTAGAGAATATTTTGATTTTACTTAATTATTGCGTGTATCACGTATTGAATAGCAAGCACATATATTAGTTATTAGATCTGGATAGTTAAAGCTGTTATTAAATGTAATTAATAATGGTTAAAACACAAATCGAAATAATGACCGGTGATTGATCAAATTATGAATTCAATTTTTTACTTCTCTGGATTTCGATTTTGAATAAAATAGTTACTCTATGCCATACAGTGATAGTGAGGAGACCAAGCAGTGTGTCAGAAATTTGGTCGCCAATTTTTAGGATACAATTCGGGGGAGAAAAACACAATGTCTCTTTTCACAACAAAACAGTCGCAGCTGCCAGCTTTTGATTATCGCAGATATTCCACTTTAAACAGAGCAAGACTTTACAATTCAGCGTACGCACTCCCCCAAACTGTGTCAAAAAATTCAAGCGTCATTTTTTATTCGCGCACGTATTGTCGTTTGGTCTCCTTACTGTTACTCCATGCTCTATGAGTGAAAAAATTAGCCGCTACTATGCTCACTAACGATTTCAGATTCGCTGTTTTTACATGTAGAATTTACTTTTGACGTTAAAAACAAAAGACGTTTTTAGAAAATTCTGAAAATTGTTCTAAGTCAGGCCTCATGATTTTTTGAAAGCATCTAATGTTCCGAATACTTCTTATAACGCCTTTGGGACATCGTATGTATAAGCAACTTTATAATTTGGGCTGATTTTGCGCTTCAGGCTTGGATATTTATTTTTTGCATTGAGAATGCTTAAAAGTTAAGTAAAAACATTTTCTTTAGATCTCAATTTTCAATGCTTTTCGATACTCTGAATTTTCTAAACAATAAAGTGTAGTTTGAGATAAAATTCCGCGAAGATCTGTAGGCTTTGAGATACACATTCTCATCGTAGCACTCGCGCTACGTACTCGATTTTCAGCAGAAATTTTTGAATGTATATCAATTTTGTGAGCTACGTTACAATCCTTACCTTTTTTTAGACTTTGTTTTCCATCTCGCGTTGTTATGCTAAGAATAGAAATTTTTCGAATAGTACTTTTGATGTATAAAACAAATACTCCTACAAGTCGTCTTTGAGCATTTTTATGTGATCCCGCATCTTTTGTTGTGACGTAGTTATTTTTTATTTTTGCACATCAATTTTGAAAAAGAAATTGAAAATGACGAGTCCTATCGTAAAATGGTTATAAGCGTTTTGGTAGGACTTTTCAAAGATGAAATTGCTTCTTAGGACTTTTTCCTGTATTTTGTGTCGTTTAGTTCAAAATTTAAATAAATGATTTTTGATAGATAAAACCGAAATGACAATTCCCGTCAGCAAATGACTTTAAGAAATATTTTAGAGTTTTTTTAAAAAATGCAAGTACTCTTATAGATTTTTGAATATCTGTAAGCGTTTTAGGAATTCTAAAAGAGTTTTTGACGATGACAACTAAAAATGTAATAGTTGATATTTTAACCAAAAAATATTGAAATTAAAGTGAAAAAACAGCTAAATCCAACTAAGAAATATCAATATAACAAAAATAATATTAGGAGCTTCTATAAAGGTCACACAATGTACCAATGGGGAAGGGGGTCAAAAATTTGCCCAGAAAATGTGATATCCTTTATGAAAGCTCCCTACTAAAAAAATATATGATGTTATCTCAAACGGAAAAGTTAAAACCATTGCTGAAGGAGATTTATTTTCAACCAGGCAGTTGCATTTTTCACCCAAGAGAATGACATTTCCACAATTATAGATAAATTTTCAACCCATGAAGACGAATTTCAAACAAATATTAAGAATTCATTCAAATAGTAGAATTCTTGACTAAACGGCATAAATGTTGTACCAGAAACGTAAGAGTAGAATTTTGAATTGAGAAGAATGAACTTTCAACCAAAAATATTAAAAATTTCCTATGATGTCTAATTATAGGTCAGATTCATAGCTTTCAATATAAATTGTTATTGACAATTATAAAAGTTATTATTTACTTCTTCTTGTTAAGTTTTGTAATCGCTATCAACTTATTGTCAAAAATGTAGTAAAATAACGGCATTTATTATTATTCATACATTTTTTTATTTGTTCAGTTATTGACCTTCTCAACCATGTATTTTTTTTTAACTTATGATCAATATGATGTTTACAATTCCTAACTAATCTTAATCATAATTAAGATATTTAGTTTCCTACCTATTTTATTCTCCTAGGAAAAAGGTGTAATAGTATTATGTTTTGCTAATCTATGTGATTTTTCAAAACTGTTAGCTAATGTCAGTCATGATAAAGATATTAAGTTTCTAGACCTGGTTATTTTTAACTAAATAATATCTCAAATTTTTCCATTCTTCTGTTTCTGAAGTTATGTAGTTTTTTACACATGTTTTTTTTTTAATGAAGCAGCTCCAAAGGTTTTCGTTCTGATAGTCCATTTGATGCTTCATAATTATCCAATAACGTTAGCCATGATAAAAATATTAAGTTTATGATTAATTTATTTTTCAATAAAGGTGCAAAAGTTTTTTGTTCTGCTGGTTCATAAAATACTAAATTCCTTGTCCTTGCTATTTTTTAATAAAAAAAAAGAATATTCTTATACTTATAATTTTAATGTAAGTTCATAACAAAAATGCAGATATTGTTTTAAGAAGCACACCTCAAGTTATAACAAACAATCCTTGAGGCTGAATCATATATTTATTAATAAGGCCACAGTAAAGATGATATCAGTATTTACTGGATTCTTGCTTTTATCATATTATTATCCTTTTTTAAATTTGATAAAAAGGAGCCTTTACAAATTCGGCTCTAATTTTCGCCGTCACATCAACTACGCATCATTGAGATTTAGAATAAGGAATGCGATTGAGTTTTATGTATGAAGTTATTAATTTTCTTGATTATATAAGTACAAATACAATTTTATTTGCGCTCTGCTAATAATAACATTTCAAAATAGAACTGTTTTGAAATCATATTTAGAATATATTATACATTAACATCATTTAAGACTTCTGTTGATATAGTTATATGTATTTGACAAGGTTTTTAATAGACGATCCTATAGGCACATCAATGATACTCGCAAAACTAAAAAAAATTTGTCGCAAAGACTTTGACGCTGTCTTATTTCAACAGTTTGCAAACGTAAATACAATGTTCTCTAAATTGTGTCTTTCGCATTCATCTAATAATATCAGACTTTCTCAACTAAAAACCAAAGAACAAGTTGTAACGTGGTGACTTGCCATCCGTTGTGGATTCTCCTTAGGCTGATGAAATTAGTAAGTAAAGTCTACTTGTCGCAAATGACTCCGGTGTCCAACACCAGCTAAGACTAGATATAAGGAGAGAATGAGAAAGTATGCAGTTTGAGTGCATTAGAGATTTGGTTAGGTTAGGGTCCACTGATTTCATATACTGCTGTTTTATTTTATGTAAAGATATATCAAAATGTGTATTATATATTAGGATCTAAGAAATTAAGAAGAGAATAGATACCTTAAAGTCTAAAGTAAATAGGGATATGACCCCCTGCCTTGGCACACCGAATTATCTTTCACTCGATGTTCCTCACTAGATTTCTCGTACCACGTAACCTCAGTCACTAACACTTGCTGTCTATCAGTATTTTTCGTAACCACTTGGCCGGCTTAGTGACAATCCATTTTCACAATAGATTGTAATTTCAAACACTATAATGTGCTAGACGACACAATACACAGCACCTGTCGAAATACTAAGCAAAGCCATCTTTCCAAACCGTGGGTTCGGCACACAACTAGCAAAATATCTGAGCAACTCTTGCAAAGCGGCAATCAGGTATAAGAAAAAAAAGGCAGCACCCAACGAAAAAACATTTCGGTAGAAGAAGAAGGCAAAGAACGTGGCATTCCGGTGTTGATGATCAATGGAGAATAGAGTTTTGCACAGTAGCATTGTATACAACGGAGGCTATTCAGCAGAAAATAAAAGTTTGTTGAGCGCAAGGCAAGCGTCGCACTTTTGCTGACCTCTGAAAATGTTCTCTATTTCAAGTTGGTAGAGTTTGTAGAGTGATGTTCACGGAGTGTATTTAAGTTAATTTTAAATGTTTCATCTTTAAAGAATAGAAGTTATTTGTTTAGAGAAAGTTGAAGTAAGAAAAATTTGTTTGTAATGAAATTTTGAGATAATTAGTGAACAGCAGCGATGAGGCCCTTTAGTCAAGTCGATGTCGCAAATTGTAACCGACTTATTAATAACAACAACTTTGTGATGGAATTTAGTTCTTTTTTTAACATAACTTGTTAGCATTTCAACAAAATTGATTCAATAATGTCACGGTGTTTTCTCGTTCCAACTTATCCCTCTTCCTGAGCCAAAATTTCGTCTTTTCTTGCTTAAGTCAGTCCTAAAATTTTGCAACTTTACTAAGATCTTTATGGAGTGTTTTTGGAGTGACGCCAAGTTGGCGTCTAGCGCCTAACCATCAAGGTAATTACAACTTATTATATTTCAGCCAAATTTCTGTGTCATCCTTCCCCTCTCTGAGTCTCACAGAGCTGGGAAAATTATTGCAAAGCACGTTAAAGACGGTAACTCTTTATAATATATATTCAACTCTTTTTGTCACTTTTATTATTGCTTAACTACTTATTAATAGACTTATATCATTAAAGTAGACAGAGTCCGCTACGGGTCCACCAAACTTTTGACAAATTATCTTTCATGAATTAATATATCTATCTACAGTTTATATAAAATTATGTATAATATATCAACATCACGAGCATTATATACAAAAAGATACAGCGAAGATTTAATACAGATTTAATACAGATTTCTTCTAACCATCTGATATTAGCTGCAGCTTCTTCTCATGACCTGTTATTGATCAAAATTTTTTGAGAATACCAGGCGTAAAAAATATGTATATTATCCTTAATGAAGTTCAGATCTTTATGAAGAATAGCTGAAGTGGACATATTTTTCTCGTTAACTTTTATTGTACAATACCTTTCTTATAGACCAGATAAATAAAATACATCTTCTCCCAGTAAGTTGATTTCTAAACACGGATTGGTTGCATCCCAAGAATTACCAGGACGGACTTTCAATAAATAACATGAAGTGAGTGCACCAGGTATACAAAATTTATCTTTTTCGAGAAATTTAAGTTCTAAATAGGGGTTAGTCATGCCTCACGTGTTACTGGGACAACCCGACATTGCATATAACTTCTGAGTGCACGGAGTATAAATAATATATTTTCGTCTAAAAAGATAGGCTCCAAATGAAGATTGGTCTCTAAATCAAGATTCAATAGCTACTGGGACAAACCTCCATTATTAAACGTATTCTACATGCACAAATTAATTTTTTTTTGAAAATGTTGAGCACTAAATAAGAATTTATCACACCTTAAGGCTTACTGTGACAACTTTTCACTTCACTACATCTCCAAAGTGAACCAGTAGAAAAAAGTATCTATGAATCATTTGCATCTGAATTAAGTTTATTTCTTCAATTATGAACTGCTTAACAGCATTACTTACGTAATCATCGTGACTAAATGCACAGTCTCAGTTAAGAACATTGATACGGGTGGATAATATTAGCTGAAGATCCTCGTAAGAAGCTTCAGAACCCTCCTGCTTGTAAATTCTGTCTAGAAGCTTTGAAGCATATACCTTTAATTTTTTTATTTCTTATTCAATTACAATTAATAAATTTATAACACTGAAATTATAATCAAAAAAAACTATGCGGCTAGAAATAAAATTTTTATTAAGATTTGCAATGTCAGTTTTGCGGATTTTTTTCGAACATTATTAGTTGCACGAAAAAAATTATAGATAGTTGAATATGCTCTTTAACTTAACCTTTATAATCCATGAAAATAATTATTTTTAAAATATTAGGCATCCTGCGAATTTTTCTCAAATAAATGGCGCTTATTTAAGGGACGCCGCACAAGAATTCGAAACTCAAATATAAGGGTCACCCTAGTGCTCTATGCATTCTCAAAAAGAGACAAGAATTTTGTTTACATTTTACCCTATTCTTATTATCAACATATTTTGAAAACAATGAATCTTAAAATGAATTTTTTAAGAGATTTTTTTAGCATTTAAGAACGAAAAAAATCATGTGCTAGTAATTTCAATGTTAACTATATGTCAAAAACCCTCACCATTTCATCATAAAGTAAATACTGGTATTATGAGAGGAAAGCAAAGATTCCTAAAGAACAGATTTTTGTTGGTTTATAGTTACCTTGCCGCTGGCTTGAGATCGTGATAATGTTGCTTATTCTTTTTCAACTTTTTTCGTATACTTTTCTCTAGTGTCAATTCAATAAGTGATCTAAAAATGCATTGGATTTTTTGTTTAATTTTTATACATATTTCCCTGGAATTTTGCAAAATGCACAAACAAAAAAAAATTAATTTTCATTAAAAATTTTTTATAAATTGCGCAAGCCCGACAAATTTCAACATGTACCACTCACAAGTAAAAACGACGCTCTTGTAAATTTTATTCAGAATCGTCAATACGGATGACTTATATTAAAAAATTAATGATTTATTTGTATTCTGCAGCTAATTGTAATAAAAATGTTATATTTCAACTGGCTTCACAAAATATTAACAATATTGAATAAGATATGGAGAGACGTCAATTTTCTAATGGAGAATTGCGTGATAAGCTTTATGACGCTTGCAGAGCCTCTAAATGTCATTTAAGAAAAAAAATGCAAATTCATTTTTATGAATTCAAACATGTTTTGGCTGAAATGCATCAAAATATAAAAACAGTTGAGTATTTATTTATCTAGTTTTTTAATTTTAAAAAGTTTAATTTTTAATTCTGATTAAGTGTTATCACATGATTTTTCAATCCAGAAGAGATTTTTTCAACCAAGCAGATGAATTTATAAAAAAATTATTATCAACCAAAAATGTACATATTGAGTTTTCAAATCTCTTCGATTGCCATCTATTGGATTTTTTTAAACTTGCATTCAATATGACGAAACTCAACTGTTTAAAATTAAATTTTTTGAAAGTGCATTTTTAATTATTGGCAATTTTCTTTTTCTTATTGTTTAAAATTTGCTTTTTTCAACTGGTAATGTTGGAAATTCAACTGTTGAAAGTTGATTTTTTAAATATTCAAGTTTTTTTCTTTTTAAAAAGTAAGCAATTCTGCTTTTAAAAAGTGATGTATTGGGAATTGAAATTTCAATAGTTGGGTTTCCAATAGTTGAAATTTTTAATAATAAAATTTAATAAAAAATTAATAGTCATTCAATGGAATCTTAGTAAAGAATTCATTTTAATAAAAATCTTAACGACAATTAATTATTTTTATTAAAAACTGACGCGTAAAATTTAAAATAATTTTCCGTTCCACGTTATCATTACTTTTAATCTTTACAGACAGTCTTTGCAGGTCCTTTCAAGGTGCGAATATTTAGTTCACGTTGGCAAAATACAGTGTGAATGCAGCGTTTTTATGGAACCGTTTGAAATGAAAGAAAATTACAAATTAATTTTTTATAAGTTAAATTTTTTTTCACAATTTTTGATTTCTTCAATTTTTAATTATATACAGTTGTGTTTTAAACTGTTTTAAACTTATAATCATAAGGTTATAATTTTCTGTAACTAATCATTATTTATCACGGCAGAATCTACTTTTCTTTCTCTTGCATTTATTATAATGTTTGTGAACTGCTAAAGAGTATTGTATGCATGCTCAAGTTTTGTTTTTACCTGTGTGGTCCATTGCCTTATATACTTCAGGTGTAACAGGTTGTTTAGACTCTTTTTTTGAGTTTGCGTGTTTTTTATTGTTCTATCTAACAATGATTTTATTAAAATAATTTCGTGAGTTCTTGTGTCTAATTTTTTGTTTATTTTGAATTTCTGCCTTAAGCATATGAGTTTGTTTTCATAATATTCGACTTAAATTGTTGTGTTTATCGTGTAATTCGTTTATCCTTTCTGTGTATTCTTATTCGTCTTTTAAAGTTAGAAGTTCAACGATTAGCCCTAAAATAGATCCTATAAATCCTAACATTGGCACTCAGCGTTTCGGCATTGTTCTTGACATTCAACTAGTTTCACATTTATAATACCGTATTTTTGATAAGATTCTATTTAGCTTTTTGTTTTAAATTATGCTCCTGTCGATTTAAGTCATCAGGATGTCTGATTTGACCTCTTTACGGCAGTCCTTTTTCGTTGACCTCTTCATACAAGTTTCATAATTATGGTTTATGTCTCGCTTTAGATCCTTTGTGTGAAACTACTGACTGACATTCTTGATGTCTAAATATATGACTCTCCTCTAATAGCCCTGAATAAGTCGTTTAGGTTTCAATTTCTTGTAGAAGAGCCTAAAATTATTTTCTAGAGGCTGAATATCGTACAGCATGAGACTTCCTAGGATGATTAGGAGCAAGAAGAAAATGATCAATTTCCATTTGGTATAACTTGAAGCAGAATCGAGCCACTTCAATATATATAAATACATATATCTCTAAATGATAAGAATAATTGTTCATAATTTTTAAAAAATAATAGATTTAAAATTTATTTTTTTAAGAAAGAGAAAAGAAAATAGTCAACCTCTGATTCCTCGTCCTTTTCTCTTCTTTCGTTTTTCTTTGATTATTATTTTTATTTTTGTAATGATGTTGTGCAAAGGGGAGGTGAGAAGGCAACGTCCAAATCCTCTCCCTTCACTTTTGGTATTTTGGTTTTAATTTTCTCTTCTTTTTACCTCATCATAACAACATTATATTTTAGACAAAATCAGTGTCATTTGTATAAATTATGGGCATGTATACATACGAACATGTGTGATCGTACATTTTTATATTATAAATAATGATATTCTCAGTAATAGTTATTTAGAAACTTATACATTTGTTTAGAGTAATGATTTTGTGTTTCAGTTGAGAAGTTTTGTGTTAAGCTGTCATCAGTTCCTATTAAAGAAGCACAAAAACTCTTTTCCTGATACCGCACCTGTCGTTTCGTTGTTTTCTGCGAAGTGTTTTATTTCTCAGAATTTATTTAGTGCAAGATTTTATTCTATGTCCTCTCAGATAGCAATGTTTGCAGCAATTTCCCATTTAAATAGTTTTATTGGCATTTATGAGTCGTTATCTGCGCATGAGACATATGTGTCTTTCATTTCGTTCCTCAAGTTAACTTGTTCACTAAAAAATAAATGTTCTCTAATCTTTCATCACCTTTCTAGCTGCTTTATGTTTTGCTAATTTAACTTTTTTTCGTGCTCGCTAATCGTGATAAATAGGTTTTTGCGCTTTGTTCCTTGTATGACGCTTTATATTATCATTCTTCGGGCATGCGGAGATCCTTGCTTTCTATGTATGCTGTAAATACACTGTAAAAAATATTCGTAAATTTTCTATACGAATGAATGGAATTTCTCTCATACTTTTAAATACCCCATACAAGCATGGAAATTATCCGTTGCTCGCGTGTTAATTTTTTATACACGTCAAGAATCCCATTCACTAGTATAGAAAATCTTTCAGTTGTGTATAGAACTTTAATGCGCAGCTGCAGAATGCGCAGCCAAGTGGAGCGCACATGTGTTGTGGCCGTGGTGAACGGAGGAGAAGAAGCACTGTATAATACAATCATGGCGCCAAGCAACTAAATGATAACAGTTTAAGTGCACATTGGTAATACAAGGAAATATTTTTAGTGATATAAAAGTTAGCGCAATTAAAGGTTTTTACAAAAAAAGAAGGAAGCAACAGGAAAGTGGAATTATAAAAATACCTGGTAAGTTGATTTTGTATATAACTGCTAATAACATAATTTGTAGCAAGCGTTACCGCAGCGTAAATGTTATATTCTTGTAACCTTTGCGTACATTTGTGTCTCGTAAGAGGAGCAAATTTTTTGAACTAATATAATAATTGTTGACTTTCTCTGGCTGTTCCTTTTTTACGCAGAGAGATCTGCATGTGGAAAATATAAATTTTTCCTTCTATAAGTCTATACAACAAAATCATCTTATTGTAGCATCTTTTCCGCTTGTCAAGGGACAATCTTCGTTTTTGCTTGAGGAAAATGTGCTGCAGCGAGATGCGCGTATTACATTGTCGTGTGATAGAATATAAGAAAGAAGTATATCTAACTCACCTTTTACGAAGTGTCTATACGTCCGTCCAGATGGACGTTAAATTTCGTCTAGACGTCTGGCTAGACGGATAAAATACTTTGAAAAATTTTTCTTAGCTATAACATTTTCTGTTAATACTGTTTATCTGTCACGTATTCTGTCATACTGTTCATCTCGTTGTAGCAAATATTTTTTTGTGCAAAAACTGAACTTGTCGCTTAACAAGCGGCAAGATGCTACAGTATGAGGTGAATGGATTGCATCGATGTTGGAATATTTCTCTCGATTAAATTTGAATTCAGTATCCGCATAAGTTACAGACTGCAAGTTTGCCCGTTTACTGCGATGCCTTCAATAATGATATTCAAACATAACCTGTCATTGTTTGAGGTGATGTCACTAGATTCTGATTTTAGAACAGTGTGTAATTGAAACTAAATCAAGGTTCCATTTTACCTTTAAAAATACGATATATACAAACAATATTTGAATAAAGAGAGAATTTTTAAAAACATGTAAGTGTACGTATTATCAAACAATTAAGCATTCAAATAAATGATTTATTATATATCAAATGCAATGTTAAATATTCTTACTCTAAAAATGATCAATTTTATATTAAAAGCGCTCAAGAATAGGGTAAAGTGAAAATGATAAAGTTATTTAAATC
The DNA here is from genome assembly GCA_032357855.1 of Amphibolips quercusostensackenii. NCBI lineage: Eukaryota > Metazoa > Arthropoda > Insecta > Hymenoptera > Cynipidae > Amphibolips > Amphibolips quercusostensackenii. The sequence continues at coordinate 3,278 of JAUELO010227562.1, read as the reverse complement.
ATTCGAGCTGAGAAAAAAATTTGTGATTTGGCATACGATGAAAGTGAACAAAAGAATTAAAAAACCGGTAAAATTAATCGATTGTGAATTCAAAGTATATCCTATTGGTTTAAAAATTTTGACGAATTTCGTTGTATTTACCAATTTCCTTTAAGAAAAGTTACACAACATTAGGAAAAAAGAAAATACATTTTTGGATCAATAACAATTTTTTTTTAATTAGCAAAAACATGTCTTTTTTTATCAAGTCATATGCAAACATTTTAAAAACAGTTGGATAAGTCTAAACTGCAATTTTTTAAGCTGACACAAAAAAATATTTTATAATTTTGCTTTTTCAAAAAAAATATTTTTCTCGTAATTTATAATTTTCTTGCGATTTTGAAACATTTTAAACACCATGATTAAATTTGTTCACCATGAATAAAAAAAAACAACGTGGACCAAATCCATTTGAAATTAGGCAGGTTTTACCAAAGATATTTTGGATTTTCTTAAAATTCTCGTAGAATGTTTCTCAACCATTCGAAATCTGCAAGATCATTTAAAGAATGTTCGAACTAAGGAATATGGCGGCGGGTTTTATGAAAATATTAGTAGTTGATTTAAAAAAAAAAACGCACTTGTATTGTTTACCATTTCTCAATTAAATTTGTGCTATTATTAGGAAAATACCTTGTGAGTTTTATGTAGGCTAAATAACATTTGTGGTAAGATGAATCTTTTCGCATAAAATCAAATTTTTGATTAAAGGAACGTTTATCTGTTATCAAATTGGCTCAATTACAAAAAATCAAACAAATATTTTTGTTGAGGATACCTTTTTTGTGATCATAAAAACTAAAGACTGTATAAACATTCTTTGCATCTGTTTAATTATTTTTCTAAATTTTTAATTTAATATCTGATTTGATTTAAACATTAATGGAGCGAAAAAATTTAGGAAAATATTTTTTGGTTACCTTTACATGGTCTCAAGTAGTGCCTGGCTTTTTCACACTTTTGAGAAATTTGGAGCACATAAGGATAAATTGTGCACTGCGTACAAGTACTTTTCATGCCAAGAGCATTTATATGTATATTCCAGCATCATAACGTACACATGCCGATTTTGCGTCTATATTACCCACATTTTGAAAAATTATCTAGATCACCAAAAATGCCACCAAAGTTTGAGTGGAGGCTTTCACTGTGGTTATAATAGCTGCACAAAATTTTTTTGCACTTCATGTACTAAGACGAATTAGTTATTTTTAATTTTTATATTTTTATCAGATACTAATTATTTTATCTTACTGCAGGACAGTCCCTCTTTGACGGCAACGTCACGTGCCAGGTCTTTGTGGAAGGTGACACAAGTATGGAACCCAGGAACATATTGGAAGGATTGTTGTGCTTTTTTTTGTTTTTTTTTGCGCTTGAATACAAATACAGAAAAAGCATACAAATAATAAATTAGATAGTTTTCAAACCTACGCTAGACCAATAAAAGGATCTGGTTAATGCTGGAGATCCCTTATTTACATTATTCGATGCTTTGAAAGTCCATACGCTCTCCTCATCAAAAGAGTCTGTTAAAATTTGTTGCAATTGTTTAGCATCTCGTTAAAAAAATTATGTAATAGAATCATAATCTTACTTTCTTATCGATGTTCAGATTAGTGTCATTTTGCTCGAGTTTAATTATTTTTTAAGAATAGTAAGGTCAACATTGATGATTGAAGTAAACCTTTAATTATTAAACTTGTATAAAGTAATTATTGTTCCCTTAAATATTTGTTAAATTGGAACTCTGAAATAATTGCAACAAATTTTGACTGACTGTCTTAATAAGCAGAGCCTATGGGCTTTCGAAACGTCGACTAACGTTAGTAAAGTATGTCCAACATCAAACAGGTCATTTAATTAGTCTGAAGTAGGTCAGAAAACATCTTACTAATTATTTTATATTGTATAATCTGCAAAAGAAATCATTCTTTTTATAATTGTATTTTGCGCCTCTTCCTCCATAATCAACCTGTAGTACCTTTACTTATCACCAATATCGCCACGTTTTTCAAAGCATCCAATTAAAAAAACGGCATTATTTCTGTCTTTCCCGTCGTCCGTATGTAACGTCATTCTTTTGCTTTGTGCCAATCGAGCCACGTTCGTTACGTTTTTTCGGAAATAAAAATTTATAAAGGCGGCGTTATGGGCAGAAGAAGAAAATATTCCAGCAGTCTCAGCAGTTCTTCGACAGACGAAGAAGAATATCGGCTTGAAAAACGCCTAGAGTAACTCAAAAGGAAAAGAGAGAGAAGAGAAGAACGGCGTTATCAAAAGCGCCGACGAGACGATGACGATTTATTAGAATCGAATTTGACAAACAGTCAAGGTAGGTAAAAATCTAAAAATTAGTTCCTTAGCAGCTAAATATTATCGAACAATCTAGGAATGAATATAGCTTCAACGCTGTAAGCCTAAATGCGTTGAATGTAAGCGACGTTGCAAAGTCACGCCTTGCAGGCTCTTAACACAAAGCGGTGAATATGAGCGGCGTTCCCAAGTCACACAAAAAGGCGTTGTTTACAAGCGTCATAACAAAGGCAAACTGTAGAGGCTCTGACCTCACGGCAATTGACAGGTTCTAATCTCCAACTTTTGATTCATCTGTGGCATTCGCTACAATGCTTTGGAGGCTCTAACCTTCAAATGCTTAGGAGGCTCTAACCTTATGGAAACCTACCGGCTCTAACCTTTGGTTATTATTTCGTTTTAAGCACGTCAGCGTATAACTGGTTCTTACCTAAAATTTATTACGGACCGAAAGTAAGTCATGTGCTAGAAGCCCTAACCTTTAAGCCTTTGACAAGTTCTGATCTGCAATTATTTTTTAATTCAATATTCATTTAGTCATGAATAACAACTACGCTTTACAGATAAATAACAGTCTTTAACCTTTGATTATCTAACGGTCTCACTTAGAAACAAAAAATAAATAAATAATAAGGAAGCTTGAACACAGCGGTAATCAGACACTAATCTGTAAACGAAACTTTCTACAACTCTTTTCTTCTCTTTAGATGAAAACAGTATCTTATCTGAGACATACGCCTCAGATAGAAGTCTAGAAAATATTTAGGAAATGTGTCAGTCTGCTCCAAAAGAAAACCATTTGGATCAGAAAGCTCTTCATTTGATTGAAAATAGAGTCTGCGTGGACAGGAAACTAGATCCGGCCATACATCCTGACATCGCTATCCGCTGGGAGGATATTTTAAAACAAGGCCTGCCTA
>JAUELO010227203.1:0-15891 GCA_032357855.1 Amphibolips quercusostensackenii | reverse complement strand
ATCAAGCAATTATAAATGAACAACACGTCGTGAGCGATGTCTCTTTCTAGACCTCGCGTTTGAATATAGACTGATAGACTTCACTTCTCTCTCTTACATCTCCCGTATGCAGCCAAAATTGTACCTGGGAATTTGCTCATCATCTGCAAGCATAACGTCAGAGGGACCGTGCATGATGGCATGAATCGAAAGTCCTTTGCAGGGTAACGCCCGATCTTAGCAATGCTTTTATCATCGAAACTCAATTTGTTTCCTTAAGAGGTTTTGGTGAGTGACTTTTTTCGATAGTTTGGGATTGCAGTGAGTGCTACGCCTAAATATTTTCCGCGGCCTTCATCGCGACGCATCGCTTCTATTAGATTTGACAAATACTTCTATACTCTCGATATTACTTAGGACTGCGGTTCAATCACGGTTTTTAAAAATGATCATAAAATTTTGAGCATGTAAAAGATTTTCTTTGAGTTTTGTTTATGAAATTGTAGCATTCATTCACAGCTTTTTTGTCGATTGAACAAAAAATACGGCAACTCCAATCAGAGTTCCAGACTCTTATGAAATTAAAATAATTTTTAGAAGGAAACGAACACGGTTTAAAAAGTTTGGTAGGAAGTTGATTTTATTACAGTAGTAACCTTGATCGATAACACTACACAGTACGAGAAAAAATGTAATTAACAAGCAAAATATTTGTGCTAACCATTAGATTTTCTGTATTACTGGCTCATCTTTACGTTTTTTGCTAATCGTACAGAATTTCTGTGTGACTAATTTTGTAGGCCCAAAATTATCGATCGGGTGAAAGAATTAGGTTTCACCACTGTCAACTTCTTCATAAATATCGAAAAAAATGTCAAGTTAGATGTTTAATATTCGTAAATGAAAAATCGTAAAGAATCTTTTTTTTATACTCTAAATTATCGACTATCTCATAACTTGTTGTTTTAACTTGTTATTTCATTAATGAAACATTTAGAGTTTCAGGAAGCATTTAAAGTTTCGTGAAACAGTGAAACTTTTCATTAGACCAAAGTTTCAGAAACGTTCGAAAGTTTACAATATGCTTGCGCGCACATGTAATGTTCAAAAAATACCTAACGTTTTTTCTATAGCAAGCGTGTGTAAGTCTAACATTGGCGTAACGCTCGAGTTGGATCCCCACCCCTCCTATAGGTGTTATGATTTGAGCGGCCCAATATATTAATATTGATATATTAATACAGGATTAAATAATTAAATTCAATACTCAGTAGCATGTTTTAATATTTGAATTTTTTTCCGCTCTAAATATTTGTAATTTTGTAAAATTTGAATCGTTTTAGAGTTGCACGAAACTTTTCATTTGGCCAAAGTTTCATGAAACTTTACAACCCTAGAAATAAGTGGGAAGTTTGTTCATTGGGAAACAAATTGACTTTGTTTTTGAGTTATTATGGGCGCGAACACACTTTTCTTATTAAGCATTTTAGTGTGGCGTCATGCCGTCGGATTCCGTCGAACTTCGGAAACGCCTATGTGCCACCTTCAGGCACGTACGCATGCATGTGTTGACTCGCGTAAATGACGGTAACGAAGGCATAGCATACAGGTTGCGTTGCTTTCCTCGAAAGTATAAGTCTTGACGAAAAGTGGGAAAATACGAATATTATTGTTACGGGAAATAGTGACAAGTGTGTTAAAGGTAAGGCTGTAATATTTATTTGATATTTATTATTAAACATACTAGTAAGTAACAAAATTGGAAGGAGAAGGTTATGGGACTATATGTTAACAATTTTTCCTTTCTTCTTTTTGACGAAAATAACGTATGTCGAAAATTAAGAATAATAAACTCAAATGAAGAGACTTTTAATTTGAAGATATTCAGCGTTGATACATTTTTCAGGATTAAATGCACTAATTAATTATAACGTCTTTTTTATATTTAAAATATTTCGAGGTTAAAGGATATTTTCAAATAATTGTAAAGATTTTAGGGAATTTTTAATATATCCTGGAAATTTTCAATACCTTTTAAAAAAATCAAGGTATTTCAAAGGGTTTTTGCAAAATTTGAAAAATCTTAGGGCATTTAAAAAGATTCCAAGGCATTTTTAAGAGCTTCTAAAAGTTTCAAGAGATTTTAAAGGATTTGGAATAGTTTAGGGACTTTTAAAAGATTCCAAGGAATAATAGTTTAATAATAGTTTTCAATAATTTGAACAGATCCAAAAGTTTTGAGATATTTTAGGGTATTTTGAAAGATTTTAACGCATTTTCGAGAGATTTAAAGAAATTCAAGGAATTTCCAAAGATTTAAATGATTTTAGGGGATCAAAAAAGAGTTAATGCTGTTGTACAGAGTTTTCTAGATTTCCGGAAGATATAGAAAGATTTTACAGAATCTATAAGGTTTTAAAATATTTTAAAGATTCCAAGGGATTAGATTAGATTTCGGAGGATTTTAATAATGTTAAGGGATCTTAATAAATTTTCCAGGATATCAAGAAATATCAGATTTCGTAGAATTACACGGGAGTTTATAATATTTTTATGGATTTCAAAGAATTTATTCACAAAAATTGAGGGATGACATTAGGGTTTCAAAGATTTGAAGAGATTTGCAAATAATTTTTGCAATTTATTTCAGTTCGGTCGGAAATCACTCTAAGTTATTATTAATTTATTCTGACTTCTCTTAAATTCTCTGGAATTCTCTTGAATTTACTTTATTCATTTGAATTCATTCAAATATTTAATAATATCAAGTGTACCGGTTTTGCTCATTTTGAATTGAAATTTTGGACAATTAAAATTTTGTAAAGTCTGATTCGAAAATAATTACAAATTTGAAACGAATTGCAGTTTTAAAAGCCCAGAAATGAAAATAAGAATGAAAGGCTTGTAGTATATTTAGTTGTGATGTAAAAATTTAATATTCAACGCATCCAGTTTAAATGCAATTCTGTGTAAACATTGATCTGAAAATTTGAAATTAAAATTAAAGTGAAAGAATTAAACACTCATCAAGTATTTACAATATTGTACCACTTGAAAATAAGTCACAATAATCGATGAACAGTTAAAACCATAATTAGGAGCATTTAAAATAAGAGTTTCTTGTGCACTGAGCGAAGAATTCCCGTGTAGTTCGGGTTTGCACCCCAACAGTTCGGGTGGCTTTCCTTTTTTTATTTTTCACACGAAGGATTGCTGCGCTCGCCCGGGTGAGTCGTGCGACCACCCCAACCATTCCGTTGCTTACCCGAAGCAGCCAGCGCACAAAGTAGTGGGGTAATTTCCCGACTCATTGGGGTGCCCGTCCGAATACTTGGGGCGCTTGCACGACTGATTCGTATCGTCGCCAAACTGTAAATTTGCTTACAAAAATTGTTTAAACAATTACAAAAAAGCATCTATTCTTAATTAATGGCAATGGAACATTAATTTCTCTCACATTTCTTACAAAATCTATTAATTTCAATGAACTAAAAATTGCTAATCCCAAAAAATGATTTTTTTTTTATCAATTCGTTTATAACACAATAATAATTTTTTTAAATTATTCTCACCAACTGGAAATCATTCCCATATAGTTGTAACACTGTTTTAAGAGCTTGTTTGATCAATCTGAATGTCTTAAAAGAAATGGCATTTGGGAAAAGTTAAAAAATGCAACTTTGTTAAATAACAAAATTTTAAACAATTAAGAAAAATCTAATCACACAAATCTTATCAAATTTAAAAAGCTTTTATTACAAAAAAAAAAGTTTAAATCTGTCTCACATCTTTTTTTTAATGTACTTGAAATTACGAACGTTCATATTAACGAAATTAAAAAAATTATTTCTCGAATTTTTTTGCCTAAATCAGTTAGAAGGGCAAAAAATAATATTCTGTCGGAAAGAATTATCACATTAACATTTTTTAAGGGGTTAAAACTACTCTTATACATCATCCATTATTCAGACCTGCCTTATACAAGTTTGACTGTTGATATTTAAAAATTTAAGAACGTCAACAATTCTTTTTTTTTATACCACGAATTATAGACCAGATGAGAATTTTCGGCAAGACCCCTAAAAACCACCCTTACGGTATGCACGCCTAAAATGTTAAAAATGACAAGTTTGATTGTCGATATTTGAAAATATAAAAACGTCAAAAATATATTTTTTCATTTCACGAATTATATACCAGATGAGAATTTTCGGCAAGAGCCCTAAAAACCACCCTTGTGGTATGCACTAAAATGTTAAAAATGACAAGTTTGATTGTCGATATTTGAAAATTTGAGCAATTCCATGTCAAATCATCTGAAGAATTTAAGCTCTTGTTAGTAATCTTGATGAAAATTGTGGTATTTGTTCTCTTAGGTGTTGAAAAAAAACTCTAAAACGATTTTTGAAAAATTCAAAAAACTTGGGAGATATTCAAACTTGAAAATTTCTGTCTTTTTTTTTTAACTCGCATTACTTTGGTGATTTTAATGCTATCAATTTGTATTTTTTTTTTTTAATTATTCGTAATTAGATGTAGTTTTGGAGAAATATTTGCTGAAAAAAATTCAAGAACTTCTTGGATTTTTTAAAAACAAATTTTTAAACTGAATTTATGGAAAAAATTCACTTTTTTCTTTATTTTTTTATATATAGCTTACAATGTACTCTAAACACCCTTTCTATTTCAAAATGGGATCTCTGTTAGTTTTCGGGAAATAATTAAAGAGGTTTTTCTTTCAACACCTAAGAGAACAAATACTACAATTTTCTTCAAGATTACTAACAATAGCTTAAATTCTTCAGATGATTTGACATGGAATTTCTCAGTTGCGCTTCTTTGCTGACCAAACGCGTCGTGAAGCGCTATGGAATGGGATAGAGGCGTCGATTTGAAGTTTTAATCGTGAAAAATTCAATTAATAGTAAAAAATTCCATTTTTTGGCTAAGTATGCAAAAAAACATATAATGCTAAGAAGTGAAATTTTGTACTTTAAAAAGATCTACCAATTTTCTGGAAACTATTTTCTTGATAAGACCCATAGTTTTTGTGTTAATCGTAAAAAGTTATATTGAAAATAAAAATTTCCATTTTGCGGCGAAAGTATGCAAGATACGAAAAACATGTTAACAAGTTGTAGGATGCATAGTTTTTGTTTTGATCGTGAAACATTGTATAACAAATAAAAATTTGTAATATTTGCCAGAACCGCACAAGGCGTAATAAAATGTTCAAAGCAAAAATTGTTTGCCTATAATTAATTTACAGGTTTTCTTTTATCCATTTTTTTATAAGACACATAGCTTTCGTTCTAATCGAAAAATGACATTAAACGTAATGAATTGTTTAACGGCAAAAATTTTTACCTGTAAGAGAAATTTCACAGTTTTACTTGATTAAAAGATGTTTTTCTGAGTGGTCATGTTTTTTTTATGGTCGAAAAGGGTTTCCAAAATTTTTACTTATACACTTATAATTATCCTAGAAAAGCTAAACAGCAATAAAAACAATCTTATGTATCGTAAATTTACACTAAATTGAAAAAAAATTATTTAAGTCATGATTTTTGACTATTTGAGTCTGATTTTTTGTACATGCAGTCGAACTTGGATTTGAGACTAGTTTTAGTTCTGATCTTCGGCTCAAATCCAGGCCCTCCGAACGTAAAAACCAGGTCCCTTCAAACACTGCAAATTAACTGGCGCAATGCTGCGCAACGTGTGATGCAGTTACCCATTAGCCCGTTAGGGTACTGCGCTTTATCGATACGCTACTGTTTTGTCATGCTGAGTGACCGCGGCACATCCCCCCGCACCTCCTCTCATCCGAAACCGCCGCCTGTTCTCGGAAAGCGCCAATACAATTTTTTCTTATTTAAGTTCCACCGAATTTTAGCTTAGCATTATTTATAAATATTTCTTAACTATTGCACTATTAGTGTGCGATCATTACAGATATTACGATTAGGCTCAAAATAAATTCAAAATACTTATATAAAATGCTGATTTTTAATATTTAAGACTGCTTCTATCTTGCAAGTTTGAGTGCTCCTAGGGCGTTCGTCTGGCAGGTCTCGCTCTTCACGCTTGAACACGTTTGGGCCTAGCGCTTTGCGTTCGGATGAACGCACTCTCCGCATTCGTAATGCTCAAATGAAACTTGAGCAAAAACATCTCTTTTAACTTCCAGCTTTTTAAAAAGTATCTTTATATTATAAATTTCTTACATAATTAAGTATAGTTAACCTGAGTCAAAATTTAGACCCTAGGTAGAATTTGCAGCTCCTTATTAGAACCTGCTTTGGCGCTGTTTAAACCTATAGCCCCTACTTTGAAGTTTTAGCTCCTAGATAATGTAACATTAAAGCCACCTTTAACTTCATTTATTCCTAAAGGCCTTACTTTGAATCTTTATAAGCTACAGTCTTCGAATTCAAGAACCTACTTTAATACTATAAAACCTCCCTTCCTTAACGCTGACCCTACTTTGAATCTTTAGAGCCTACATTTGTCTTACTCAATACCCTATACTTTGACGTTTAACTTCTCCATCAATGCTGACCCTGCGTTGATTCTTTTAAATCTACTATACCTTCAAATTTAAACGCTACGGCAGCGCCACGCCATGTTTCAGAAGCAAGTAAATTAACTGAGGTAAAACTGCTTGCTATAAGCGGTAAGTATTTATATAGAAACATATTCTCAAAAGTCGTGTAATAAAAAATGAATTGTCGAGTATTTATGGCGAAATCGATTTTGGCAGTAATAAAGTATCTATAAACAAAGAAAGGATTTTTTTCTAAAAATGTTAATATTCGTACACAATAGAAACTAATGTTTCCATTTTAGCCTCAAGCTATCGAATGCTATCGTCTTAAGTAGCCAGAAAAAATAAAAGTGAGATTTTTAATTTTTGGAAGACAATCGAATTTGGACAAAGCGGACAACAAAATGAAAGGAAAAATTTTCAGACAAGTCTGTAACAGTTTTACTATTTAATATAATATTCAATCATTCTTAGCACTTATCACAAAAATTCTTAGAATTTAAAACAACCTGGAGAATAATTTTCTTCTTTAATGAAAAATACTTTTATTTTATATGCATGTTTATATTACACTATACTATTATACCTTATTTTGATAATTTCTCGGTTTCTATTGATAATATTAATGCATTAATATTTGAGCCAAGCGCTGTAAAATGACGCATAAATGCGTATTTCCAGTATTTTATCTTGTTAAGAAATTATCTCTCTATTCTTTTTATATAGTATACCTATAAATGTATATATATATATATATATATATATATATATAAGATGTCAGAAACATTGTATTAATATAATTAAATACGGTTAATATATTTTTATACGTCATTTTATAGTTTTTTGTGCAAATATTAATGCATTATTATTATTATTGCCATTATTATTAACAGTGTAGGGGCTGGAGCACTAATGCAGGGTCTAGAATACCAATGTAGGGTAGGGCCTGGAGCACCAGGGTAGGTTGAAATTTAGATTCTACTTTGACGCTAAACGTGGAAAAACAGCTGATTTCGGACGTTTTTAGCGTCAGAGTAGGGTCTAAATTGTATTGAAATCGCTGCTTATTTAGAACCCACTTTACTGCTCTCAGCGCTACTAAGGTAGGAGTTACAGGTTTGAACTAGGTCCTAAATTTCGACTCGGGACAAGCTGAAATATCTAATAGGTTGCTCCTCTCTATTTGTCCTGATATCAATACGCAAAAAACATCAAAAATACATTTTTAAGGTATTGCCGGATGAACTATTTCTCGTGATAGAATTTAATTCGACTATTTGAATTTGATCAGATTTTTCCATGATAAGGCTAATTATTCTGAAAATAACCATAAAAGTGAAAATTTTCCTTTATTTATATTGCCTTGATCAACAAATATTTATCAAATATTAAATATTAAACATTTATTTATATTGCGTTGTTGTTGTTATATTGAATATTCAACATTCATTTTTTTTAGTCGATAATTAATCATTTTGGTTTAGAAACCTTATTTTTTGTTTATTATTTGACTATTTTATCGATTTACTTTCGTAAATTATTTTTATCTGAACAGTTAAGTATTTCATGTTTGGTTAAAAATGTATCTTCTTCAGGTGAAAATTCAACTCCTTGGTCGAAAATTTCTGTATTTCGTTGCAACTTTATTTTTCCTAATAGAATATCAATCTTTTTGGTGACTTATTCATCTCTTTGTTTGAAAATTAATTTACTTGGTTAAAAATTAAACTCTTTTAATTAATTATTAACAAAGGAAATTAATTTTCAAACAAAGAGATGAATTAGCCACCAAAAAGATTGATATTCTATCAGGAAAAATAAAGTTGCAACAAAATAAATTTATTCATCTAAATAGTTGAAAACTACGTTTAAAACTTAAAAATTTGTGAAAGATTAATGTATTTTGTTAAACGAAGTTTATACACTGTCGGTACCGGTAAAAAAAATGAGGGTATCAGTAAAAAAAATATCGGTACCGACCATTTCTTTTTACCGGTCTTTGAAGTGAAACTTCATACGGCGCGGTACAGCACTTTTTCCGTACCTTACGTGGAATTCAAGGAATTCATGGAATTCGAGGTAATTATGGAATTCGAGGAATTCATGGAATTCTCGGAATTCATATGCACGAAATTTATGGTATTCACGGAACTCATGGAATTCGCGGAATTCATGGAATTCACGCAATTCATAGAATTCACGGGATTTATGGAATTCGCGGGATTCATAAAATTCATGGGATTCATAGAATTCGTGGAATTCATGGAATTCACGGGATTCATAGAATTCGCGGAATTCATGGAATTCAAGGCATTCATAGAATTCACGGTATTCATGAAATTCGCGGAATTCATGGAATTCACGGAATTCAGAGAATGCACTGAAATCACGGAATTTACAAACTTGTGTGACTAGTCACAGAAATAATGCTAGTCTCACCCCTGCCTCTTTCCAACACTTCGTAGGGGCAGAAAGCACCCATGTGACTAGTCACAATAATAACTTCAGTCAAACCCCTACGCTTCTTCAAAAATTTGTAGGGGCGGGAAGGCAGCCCTGTCATTGTTCACAGAAATAATTTTAGTCAAACCCCTACCCTATTCCAAGACTTCGTTAGGGCGGAAAGGCACCCCTGTGACTAATCATAGAAATAATGTTGGTCAAACCCATACCCCTTTACAACGTCTCGCGGGGGATGGGAAGGCGCCCCTGTGATTGGTTACAGAAATAATGTTGGTCAAACCCGTACCCTTTTCTAACCTCTCACGGGGAGCGGAAAGGTATCCCTGTGACTGGTCACAGAAATAATGTTGATCTAACCCCTTCCTCTTTTCAACACTTCGTGGAGGTAGGAAGGCACCCTTGTGACTGGTCACAGAAATAATATTGATTTAACCCCTTCCCTTAGCCAAAACTTAGTGGGGTTGGAAGGGCACCTCAGTAACTGGTCACAGATGTTATGTTGGTCACAGTTGTTATGTTGGTCACAGAAATAAGTTCAGTTTTATCCCTAACATTTTACAATGTCTTTTTAGTTTGCGACGTCAACTAGCTAGATGGCCATTATTGAGGATCAAACAGCAGCATTAAACACATAAAAAAAATTTATATTTTTCACGGCAGTCTAATTTATCTCTTTGGCTGCAAATCATTTCTTTGATTGAAAACTAGTTTTCCTTATTGGAAATTAATGATTTTAACTAATAATTCAACTATTTCACATTTTGTGGAAGATTTATCTCTTTTTTATAGAAGTTTAGTCTTTTTGGTTGAAAATTCATCTGTTTGGTGAAAAACTTTTTTTCTAATTAAGAATTGAAATATTCTATTGTAAGTTTAAAATTTATGTTTTGTTAGTCTAGCTTATATGGTAAACGAATTTTTGTTTCTTACTTTTTTTCATCTTGTGTCGTTTGTCTGTAAATGCGATTTTTCTGTTTTTTATGCAGTTTTTTACGAATAAAACAAAAACTATGCGTCCGATCAAAAAGTATTTCATTAAAAGTTTGTAGATCTTCTGTGAATACACAATTTTTGTCTAATAATCTTTTCTTGTATCTTGTATAGTTTGACTGCGAAATGTAATTTCTGATTTTTCATAATTTTTTGTGCGGTCAAAATTTGAATTAATAATTTTTTGAAAAAATTCAAAAAGTTTTTGTAATAATCTTGTAGGCTGTTCAAAATGCAACGTTTTTCTTCTTATGACATTTTTAAAATCTTTTTTGGTATAAAATAAATCTTTTTGATAAAAAATTCATCTCTTTGGCTGCAAATTATTTCTTTGATTGAAAACTAGTTTTACTTATTGGAAATTAATGTTTTAAACAAATAATTTGAATATTCCACTCTTTGTCGCAAACTTATCTCTTTTGTATAGAAATTTAGTCTTTTTGGTTGAAAATTCATCTGTTTGGTGAAAAACTTTTTTTCTAATTAAGAATTGAATTATTCTATTTTCAGTTTATAATTTATGTTTTGTTAGTCCAGCTTATAAGGTAAACAAATTTTTGTTTCTTACTTTTTTCATCTTGTGTCGTTTGTCTAAAAGTGCGATTTTTCTGTTTTTTATGCAGTTTTTTTCGAATAAAACAAAAACTATGCATCCGATCAAAAAGTATTTTGTAACAAATTTGCAGATCTTTTGTGACTACACATTTTCGTCCAAAAATCTTTTTTTGTATCTTGTATAGTATAAACGCGAAATGAAATTTCTGGTTTTTCATTATTTTTCGTGCGGTCAAAATTTTAATTTTTAATTTTTCGAAAAAATTTAAAAAGTTTCTGTAATAATCTTGTAGGTTGTTCAAAATGCAACGTTTTTCTTTTCATGACATTTTTTATATCGTGCGTTGTTTGGCCAAAGATATTCATTTTCGTTTGCTTTTTTTATGCTATAACTCCAGTACTTTTTTTTAACCAGAGAAAGTCATTAAAACAAATTCTTTGTCTTTTTGAGTGCTACTTATAACCGTACACAGAATTTTTTAATTTCGAAAAGAAGTGGTCTCAAACATGTTCAAAGCGTGCTCATTTTTTGAATCTTTACCCAAAATGGCTGGCTAACGAACTTGACCTTCATTTTAGCATACTTAAAGAGTATACCAAAGCTTGATCCAATAAGTCAATTCTTGCAAAAGATATCGTGCTCGCAGACATACATACATACAGGAGGCCTTGAAACGTAGATATTTGATCAAAACGGGGGGAAGGGGGATTACATTTTACACAAATCTAATACCTTCTTTGATGAGAATGTAAAAAGTGCGCATCCTATGAAACAAGCTATTTTGTTATTAAGCATTTTATTGCAACTTGTGTCGTTCTTCTGAAAATTTAATTTTTTTATTTTTAATGTTATTTTTTAAGATTTAAACTAAAAATACCCTCATCAGCGTAAGGTGGTTCTAAGCAAGTTTGTAGATTTAATTGAGGCAAAAAATTTTGTTGAATGAATTGTCATTGTAGCCTGTGTTTTCTCCAGACAGTTAATTTTTATATTCTTAATATATTTTTAGAATGAGAGTTCAAAGCAAATTTGTAGATCTTTTTTGGTTGAACAAATTTTGTGTTTGTATTTTTATTCGTCTTTTGTTCCGTTCTTCGAATGATTTAATTTAATTATTTTTAATCTTATTTTTTACAATTTAAACAAAATCTACTGATCCTATCTCAGAATTATTATTGAATAATGTGGAGATCCCTTTTGGGTGCAAAACTTTTGTCATTTAATTTTTTTTCGTACCTGTGTCGTTTTTCAAAAAATTTAATTTTTTTATTTTTATTTTTTTTCGATTAAAACAAAAACTACGCTTCCTATAAAAAAAATTATTGATGACAATATTGTAGCTCTTCTTTTGATGAGTAGCTTTTGTTCATTCATTTTTTCACAGCTTGTCTCGTTTGTCTACAAATTTAATATTTAATTGTTAATTTTATTTTTTATGAATAAAACTAAAACTGCGCGTTCCACAAAAAAATAATTTATAACAAATTTGTAGTTCTTTTTTAAGAGAATAACTTTTGTCAGATTCTTTTTTCTCGTAGCTTGTGTTGTTCGTCCATAAATTAAATTTTTTTATTTTTAATGTTGTTTTCTACAAATCAGACAAAAACAACGCATCCTATCGAAAAATAATCAATGAAAGATCTGTAGCTATTTTCCAGGCGAACAACTTTTGTCTTTTTTCTTTTTTTCGTAGCTTGTGTCGTTTGTCCCAAATTTTCTTCCTTTTTTTCAATGTTGTTTTTCACAAATATAACAAAAACTACACATTTTATTAAAAAAATAATTTAAAACAAAGTTGTAGCTCATTTTTTGACGCATAACTAGTGTTTTATTATCTTTTTTGTATCTTGCATAGTTTAATTGCAAAGTCGAATTTTTTATTTTTTATTATTTTTGTACGATCAAAAATTTCAATTTTCGATTTTTCAAGATAATTCAAAAAGTCATTATAATAATCTAGTAGAGATTTTAAAGAGAAACCGTTTCCTTTCCTTGACTTTTTTCATGCGTTGTTTGTCTTAGAATTTTTATTTTAGTTTGTTCTTTTTGATTTTGTGAACGCTATACCACTAGTAATTTTTATTTCATTAAAAAAAGTCATGAAAATAAATTGTTTATCTTCTTGAGTACTATTATAAACCGTACATAGAATGTTTAAATCTTGATCAAAAGTTGTCTACAAATTTTTGAAAATGCTGTAATTTTTTTAATCCAAAATAGATAGCTAAAGAACTTGTCCTTTTTTTTACACAAATATGAAGTGTGTCTAAACGCAATTCAACACGATAATTATACCGAAAGTTATCGTGCTCACAGGCGACAACGACATTGACGGCAACGACAAAGACAACAGACAAACAGACACCGACGTGAAAACTCTTGTGTCATTTTTGACAAAATTTAATTTTTTTAATCCTAATTTTATTCTTTACAATAAAATGAAAATCTATTTGTCCTTTAAAAAAATTATTTATAGTAAATTTGTATATCCTTTTTGAGTCAACAACTTTTGTCTGGTAATTTTTTTTCGTACATTCTGTCGCCTTTTAAAACTTTTAATTTTTAATTTTTAATGTTATTTTTTACGATTGAAAATAAAATTACGCGTCCTGAAAAATTATTTATTAAAAATGTGCAGCTCTTTTTTAGATAAGCAAATTTTGTCTATTCATTTTTTCATAGCTTGTATCGTTTGTCCAAAAATTACATTAAATTAAATTTTTGGGTGAACGACTTTTGTCTTATTATTTTTTTCGTAGCTTGTGTCGCTTATCCAAAAATTTTATTTTTTTATTTTTAGAGTCGTTTTCTACAAATAAAACAAAAACTACGCATGGTATCAAAAATTAATAATTACAAATTTGTAGATCTTTTTTTATTGCATAATTGTTGTCGATTAATCTTTTTTCGTATCTGGCATAGAATAGCCACAAAATGGAATTTTTCATTTTTCATTATTTTTTGAGCAAACAAAATTTTAAATTTCAAATTTTTATGAAAATTCTAAAAGTTGTTATAATAATCTAATAGCGCTTTCCAAGAGCAACGTTCTTCTTCTCTTGATTTTTTTCCCTATCGGTCGTACTTTGGCTTAAAATGTTCATTTTAATTTAAATATTCAGACAGCTTTAAAAAAGTTGTGTGCAAAATATGCTTGTCTGCGAAGAAAAATGAGAAGTATATTAAAATGGCTTGTGAAAAGCCGACAGCTGTTGTTTTTTATATTTCCATTTTTTTAGGTACTAAGTTGCATTCCAGAGAAAAGGGCTAAATAAATTAAAAATATAAAATTGTAGTACACCAAAAAAAAAAAGCTTTTCAGAAAATGGCTACCAACGTTCAACTATCCACAATCTCTGTAAAAACAATATTAATAAATATTTACTTGTCGGAAAATCCCAAAAATGTCCAGGAAACCCATTAAATCCTTTAAAATAATTGTGAATACATTAAAAAACTTCAAAATATTTTTAAATCCGTTATAATCAATTTAAAAATTTGAAAAGCACTTGAAATGGCCTCAAATCTCAAATAATAATTTTAGGTACTTTAAAAAACTTGAGAAAACTTCACTTCACCGATTTAATACAATTTTTTTAGAAAACTGGAAGTAAATAAACTTTTAAGATGAGTGACGCCCTTTATGAAGAATTTATCGATTTTTTTTTGTTATAGTATCTAACTCAACCTTATTATTTTACTTTTTTTAATTCTAATCGGTTTTTCCATTTTCTTTTAAAATTCGCCGAAAGATTTAAAAAACTTTTAAAGTTGAAAAATGTCAAGATAGTACTGTCGAAAAATAATGCAAAATAACAATTGTAACACTAATTAAGTAATTTGAAAATGTAAAATATGCATTACTTTCTTTAAATGCTTGGTGTCTAAAGAAAAACTTTGTAGAACAATTTGTTCTTCTTGTTGATTTAAACTTTTTTTTTATTATTTATGATAGCAGAAAACTGAATTTATTCATATTTGAGCGAATATTTTAATAATAAGGCATAAGAGAATAATCTGCCAAAACACTTTTTTGCAAAACTTTTTGGAATTAATAACTTTCCTACACCAAGTTTTTTCATATCTCGTCTTGTTTTTGCAAAAACTGTGAATTTTCATTTTCTAAAAGAAAAACAAATTCTTTTTTCTCGTCGAAACGCATACGCAAAATACATTTTAATAGGATATATGCACAATATCAGTACCAACTTAAAAAAAAATTGAAGAAAAGAACAAGAATGGAAAGATCTATCAGAATGAAAAAAAAATAATAAAAAATCTATGTTGGCTCAGATAGTGCGACAAAAGTTCAAACATTCTTTTTATAAAGTCTTAATAAACGGGGTCGCCAGTCTCAAAAGTTCAAATTTTCACATCTTGAAAAAAAATTGTCATTAAGCCGGTGAAATACGTATCGCCTAAAATCCTTTCACAAACAACATTTTTTTGCGGAAATGATTCTGTGACTTGAGCAATAAGCATACACAACCTGCCTAACATTTTTTTTTTATTTGAAATACCTTATAATTTGATTGACCTTGCCCATAGAAGCTTCTTAAAATTCTTAGAATCCCATTGAAATCTTCTAAAATATTTTTGAATTTATTATCTAAATGATTAAAATCTAATTATCTTATTTTCCAAAATCCTTTGAAATTCCTTAAAATGTTTAGAAATCACTTGAAGTACCGTGAAACCCTTTCAAAATGTTAAGAAATAAATTTTGATCTTTTAAAACACCTTGAAATATTTTAAAACCCGTGGAAAACTTTGAAAAAAACGTTAAGAATCTCTGTAAATTCAATGACGCTATTTCAGATTTAATATTGCTCCAACTTGCACTGATTCTTTCTCATCTAGGGACATGAATATTTAAAAATAGAAAGAATATACAGGGTATCTAAGAAGTCCTGGACCCCCTGAATATTTCCTCAGGTAAAATATTTTTTATCGATGTCAAGGTCATTCTTAAAGTAAATTTTAACCAGAAATTCAATAATTACCTTTAATTTGACATTGACGATTACCTTAAAGGTCATTACAAGGTCTACTTTAAAAAAATGGAAATTTCCCTATTTGACATCGAAAATTGAAAGAGCGGGAAATTTCACGTTTGAATACGTATTAGGGTCATCGCTTGAACTTGAACTTGAAGTTAACTCTAAGGTCATTAAAACTGAAAGAATGTCCAAACACCACTGAGATCAGCAGATTTTTGAAAAAATTTCATATAAATGGAGGTTATTTGTTTCAACAAGGCGCATTCAAGAGTGGCCTTTGATTTGAACTTGACGATGACCTTAAAGTTCATTTCAAGGCCAACGTATTCTTTAACGGAAACCACCCTTTTTGAAAT
>JAUELO010227202.1:0-26662 GCA_032357855.1 Amphibolips quercusostensackenii | reverse complement strand
AACTTCAAGTTAATGAATTATTATTATTTTCGCGTTTAATTAGCAGGCCAGTGTCCCTGCACTTATTGTAATGAGTAGGCAAAGCGGGACCATGTTATCCTAACATTGTTTAGTGCTAGAATTACTATTGAACGGGTTGGATCACAGCTTTCGTATAATGATGCTGATCCCAGTGACCATAATGATAGTGCTTTGTATCAAAATAGAATAGTGTTTCATTACGGTCTAAGCTCCATAGCCATCAATTACGTTATTTCGGGTATAAATAGAAGGCACTGGACACATGATGTCAAAAATTAGTTTATAATTTTATAATCCCTTACTAAATATATCAGAGACAAATTAGTATCTTTCACATTATCAGCTTATCAATTTTTTCAAAATATTAAATTGCATAAAGATTGTATTTAAATTTATTTTTATTAGGTACATAAATTGATTATTTACTTTAAGGTTAATATACTATTGAATATAATTTGTATAGTAAAAATTTATTAATATATATAACACCTCTATTCCAATTATGTAATTTTTTAAAATGTTTTTAATGTTGTGAAATAAGTATCTGGATTTAATTTTCAAAATTATGTATAAATATGTTTTTATTTTTTCTGAAATTCGTATAAAAGGTGGCAAATTGATCAATTATTATCAATAATTTTTTTAAATAATTATTATTTATATTATAATTATTATTTAACACGCTGAGAGCAAAAGCAAACGAAAAAGGAAACTTACGCAAGAGCGAAGTGAAAACGTGTGAGAGCAAAAACGATCTAACGAAAGGCGAGACGAAAAACAAGCAAAGAATGAAAGGAGAAGCTTCTCCCACTTTGCTCCTTTACACTAGGCGCCGAAAATGCACGAGGGGGAACCCGATCTCGTCCGACTTCACGATTTCATTTCTCTCATTCTCTAGCTTCTGGATATTCGAAAGTTTTGAGTTGATTTTTGTTTCATGAAATTTTAAATAAGAACTGTACTCTGTATACAATAATCAAGTTGGCCGCTGGACCTGGGAACCGAGAAATGGCCGGAAAATGACAGTGCATTAATTTTTTAACTGGGAATTTTTTAAATATTTAGAAAAAATCTGTCCAGTTTTCATTTGAACCGTTTTTTAAATAATTAATTAGTTAAATTGTTCTCTTTTTGAATTATCATATCGTTCAGCTTAGAATACGCATGTTGAAAATCTTTCACTTTAAAAATTTTTTATTTAGGATTTTGATTTTTAGACCTGCATTTTAATTTAAAGAATTTTAAAATGCTCTTTCAAAGACCTAAACAATTAAAAATTAAAAGCGTTTGAAATCGCAGATTTGAGATAAAAAACATTTTTAAGTTGATCAAGCGTGAATACGAATTAATTAATGATTAATGAAATTAAAATTTTCTTTGAAGCCTTATTAAATTAACAAATGTAAACGCCTGATCAAAACTTTATAAAATATTCTCAAATTCAAAATAACTTCAAAATAATGTATTCATAAATAAAGGCTTACATTAAATTCCAAACATTGTTTCAGTGTTAAATATTCTATTTTCAAATGAATTAATTTAAAATTTTAAGTTAACAAAAAAACAATCACTTAATATTTAGAAATATTTTGCTGTTCGCTTAAAATCAGTTATAATAAAGTAAATACAACGAAACAAAAAAAAACTAGACTTAGAACGTTACAATTTTAATTTTTATATTTCAGAAATTTGCATTTGTGGGTCAAACTATTAAATTAAGATAAAGAATTATTAAGTAAACACCTACCATTTAGAAAAAAAATTCAAGTGAGTGGAAAACAATTGTGAACAAGTCTTAGGAGAAATCAATATCATTTTAAAAGTTGTTTAAAAGTTCTAAAAAAATTTAAAAAATAATTTCAAATTTGAAAAAAATTTTAAACAACGTGTACAGTTTTCAAGATTTTGAACTAAAATTTTAAAGCATTTTAAGTATTTTCAAACTACTTAAAATAAAAATAATTAAATTTTTAATTTGAGAAGTTTTAAAATTATTAATAAATGTAATTGTTTAATTTTTAATGTTTCTAAATTAATATTGCTGAAAATCATATAATTTTTAAAGTTTTTTAAATTTATTAATTGATTCTTTAACTTCAAATATTGAAAATAATAACAAAAATTCATATTTTTCGAACTGAATCTGAATTTTTTAACTCTAAAATTTGTAAAAGTTTAAAACCTTTAATTTGTCACTTTTACTGCACTCAATTTGAAATTGTTCACTTGAAAAGTGTTAGCAGCTTCCGCTTGATACGTGTACATTATTGTGAACTGGAATACAGCATTTTCGAATTTAAAACCTTTTAAACTTTAATTTTAAAAGTTTGAAATTCAAGAGAGTTCTACTTCGAGTGCAACTTTAATTATGAATAATAGTATAATAATTTATATATATATATATGCAAATTCAATAGTTTGACTCACAAATAAAAATTTTTAAAATAAAGAAATTAAAACAGTAACGTTTAAAGTTTAATTATTTTTGGTTTTGATTATTAACTTTATTAAAGCTGATTCTAAATGAACAGTCAGATATTTCTGAATATTGAATTATTGTTTTTTTTTTATTAAAAAATTTCAAATTAATTGTTTAAAAAATTAAATATTTAACACTGAAACAATGTTGAAAATTTAATAAAAGCCTTTAATTATGAATATATTATTTTGAAGTTATTTTCAATTTAAAGAATTTTATAAAGTTTTAATCAGACATTTACATTTGTTTATTTTATAAGCTCTGAAGTACATTTTAATTTCACAAATCATTAATTAATATGTATTAACAGTTAATCAACTGAAAATTTGTTCTATTTGAAATCTTTGATTTTAACTTTTCTAATTTTTAATTGTTTAAGTCTCTTAAACTGCATTTTGAAATTCTTTAAATTTAAATGTAGGCTTAAACATTAAAATCTAAAATAAAAAATTTTTAAAGTGAGAGATTTTCAAAACACGTATTCTAAACTGAATGATGTAATAATTTAAAAAGGAAACAATTTAACTAATTCTTTTAAAAACGTTTGAAATCAAAGCTGGACAGATTTTTTTCTATATATTTGAAAAATTCCCGGTCAAAAAATAAATTCACTGTCATTTTCCGGCCATTTCTCGCTAACTTGGTCCAAAGACTAACTTAATTAATGTATACAGAGCACAGTTATTTTTTGAAATTTCAAAAAGCAAAAATGAATTTAAAACCTCCGAATATCCAGAAGCTAGAGAGTGAGAGAAATGGAATCGTGAAGTCGGACGAGCTCGGGTTCGTCCTCGTGCATTTACGGCGCGTGGTGTAAAGGACTAAAGTGGGTGAACCTTCTACCTTTATTCTTGGCTCGCTTATGCTCTGGTCTTTTTCAGGTCGTTTTTGCTCTCGCACGTTTTCAGTTCGCTTTTGCATAATTTTTTTTTGTTCGCTTTTGCTCTCAGCGTGTCATTTTTGACTTAAAATACTTTCATGACAATTATATAATTTTTTTTAATGTTTGCGATGTTGTGAAATGATTATCTGAATTCAATTTTCAAAATTGTTAATTTTATTATTATTTAAAATGTTAAATAAATATTAAATAACATGAAGATAACATTTTAATTTGTTTTCAAATAACTTTAATTATTAATTTACTTCAAGGTTATGTAATTGAATATTTATCCTAATATATATTGTAATTTTTTATTATAAATTTTCCCTTATAAAATTTTTACAAATGAAATTAAAAATTTTAAAAAATAGGAAGTAAACATTATTTAAATATTTTTTGTAATTAATAATTTTAATTATTTTTTATTTTTGATTAAAATTATTATTAAATAATTATCAAAATTATTTTTAAACTTATATTTTCTGGAATTAGTTTGAAAGGTTTTTAAAATTATTAAGAGGTTATTATTAATTTGAATTTTTAGAAAAGTGTAAGGTAAAAATTAATTGAATGCTTTAAAGAAGATGATTATTTCATGCTTTCTATGTTCTGAAATGATTATCTAATTATAAGCTGATTAATTTGTTTCACAATATTAAATTACATAAGGATTGAATTTTAATTTTTTCAATTAAGCACAAAAACTGATTATTTACTTCAAGGTTAAAATGTTATTACGAACTCAACTTTTAAAAAAAATATAATTAAAAAATCTTTGAATGTTTTAATTTTTTAAATTTTAAATGAAGTACATAAACTGATAATTTACTTTAAGGTTGTGCAATTGAATATTGGCTATTATTTTTATAATGAAAGATTTTTTATATTTAAAATACCTATATTTCAATTTTGTAATTTTTGTCAATTTTTTTGATGTTGTTAAATAAGTAAATTTAATGTTCAAAATTATATATAAATATGTTTCGTTTCTTTTTCTGAAATTGGTAATAAAGGTTACCAATAGATGAAATTTTCAAACATAAAATTGGAAATTGAAAAAATGTGAAATAAACATTATTGAAATATTTTTTTTATTCAAAATTATTTTTATTATCAATTTTAAATTATTTCAAATTATTTATTTTGAAGTGCAGTCTAGTCTCTGATAATTTACTTCAAGGTTGTGCAATTAAATATTGTCAATAATTCATATAATAAAAGATTTTTTATTTTTGAAATACCTTTATTTCAATTATGTAAATTTTGTAAATTTTTGTGAAGTTGTGAAATAACCATCTGAATTCTGATGTGAAAATTACATTTACTACGTACATTTTACTTTTTTATAAAATTAGATTAAAATGTTATTATAAACTCAACTTTTTAGAAAAATATGAAATAAACATTATTTGAATGTTTTAATAAAAATAACTGTTAATTGCTTTTTATGTCGTAGAATGATTAAATAATATGTACATGTATGTTAATTTTTTCTGAAATTATTTTTAAGGGTCATCAATCAATTAAATTTATCGAAGCGCAATTTTAAATCAAGAAAAAAATATAATGTAAAAATTATATTAGTATTTCAATAAAAATAATTTTTAATGCTTCTTTTGATAAACATAAATCGATAATTCACCTCAAGATTCTGTAATTGAATATTGCATATTATTTGCGTAATAAAAGTTAATTTTTTTATTTGAAATACCTTTATTACATTTATATTATTTGATAAAATTATTGTGCTTTTGTGAAATGTGTATTTGAATTTAATTTTCAAAATTATATGTACATATGTATATATATATATATTTTTTTTTTTTTTGAAAATCAGTATAAAAGGTTATTAACAATAGAAATGTTCAGCAATAAACCTTCAGGTTGAAAAAATATGAAGTGAAAATTATTTGAATATTTAATAAAAACATTTGTTTAATGCTTTTTATGTTGTAAACTGATTAATTGATCGTTGACTAAATTGCTCTTTGACAATATTAAATAACATGAAGATTAAATTTTAAATTTTCTTCATCAGGTAAAATAAACTGATTATTTATTTTTAAGTTATGTAATTAAATATTAACTATAATTTGTATAATGAAAGTTTATCAAGATTTAAAATACCCCTATTCCAGATATATAATTTTTAAAATGTTTTCAATGTCGTGAAATAAGTGAATTCTCTTTTCAAAATTATATGTGCATATGTTTTAATTTTTTCTGGAATTAGTTTAAAATGTTATTATCAATGAAATTTTCAGAAAACTAGAAGGCAAAAATTATTTGAATGCTTCAGTGAGGATAATTATTCAATGCTTTTTATGTTCTGAAGTGATTATTTAATTATTAGCTGATAATTTTTTCTAAAATATCAAATTGCATAAAGATTGAGTTTTAATTGTTTTCTTTAAAGTAACCTAAATTTATTAATCACTTTAGGGTTATGTAATTGAATATTTCATTACAATTATAAAATTTTTTTTTAACGTGTGTGATGTTGTGAAATAACTACCTAAATTTAATTTTCAACATTATATGGACATAAGCTTACATTTTTTCTGGAATTAGTATAAGGGGTTAATAATCATTTAAATTTTCAAAAATGCAATTTAAAATTTTAAAATATTTATAAATTGAAAATTATTTGAATGCTTCAATGAAATTAATGTTAAACATTATCTTATTACTAATATTTATTATCATTATATTATAATTAATTTATTCTATAAAAACTTAAATTAATGGAATAATTTAAAAAGCTTATTAACAAATTATATATTTTTTAATGGAAGTTCAAATGAAAAATAAATAATTTGATTCTTTTTATGTCGTGATTTGATTAATTAATTATAGACTAATTCTATTAAAACTTATATTTTCTCGAATTTTAATGTTATTAATAAATCCAATTTTGTATAAATACAAGTTTAAATTGAGAAAAAATATTGACTAAAATTTATATGGATTTTTTAGTGTTCAAAAACTTTCAACAAATAAATATTTATTCAAAAATTGGGTGAATGATAAAAATTCACGTTAATTTTTGACATTCAATTTTCCACGTTTTGAGCCCCCTGAAGCCGAAAATAAAGTTTTGGCCATAATGCACATTGGGCAAGAAAAGTACCCGCGGACAAATCAAATTTTAGCCTACACTGTTCATCCAAATTAAAAGTTTTTTTTGTTGAAATAAATGCTTTTTAAATTTAGAAAAGATTTGTGTGATTAGATTTTTTATTTTTTTTAAAATTTCTTATTTAACAACAAAGTTGAATTTTTTTTAACTTTTTCTAAGCAATATTTAGCTCATTTACATTAATAGATTTTGTATAAAATGTGGAAAAAATAAATATCACATTACCATTGATTGAGGATAGACACGTTTTGGTAATTGTTTGAACAAATTATATAAAAAATGTATACAAAAAAATTTACACAAAACGCATTTGTTGATAAAAATTGTTCGAATAATAAATAATTGTTTTTTAATTTGCAAAATGCTGATTAAAAACTTTGATTGTTTTTTAACAAAAATGAAGCCTATTTATCGTAACTGTAAATTTTTTTATGAAAATTGTTGCAACACTCTTTCAAGATATTTTTTGATCAACCTGAATGTACTTAAATAAATAGCACTTGAGAAAATTAAAATAAAAAATGTTAACTTTGTTGCTACACAACAAATTTTTAAACAATTTTTAAAATCTAATCACACAAATATTTTTAAAATTTAAGAACTTTACATTGAAAAAAAAAGTTTGAATAAAATGAATAGTTTAGGCTAAAAATTGAATTGTTCACTGGTACTTTCTGTGCCCTGCTCTGTGGCGTCTGTCTGTCTGTCTGTACACACGATAACTTAAAAAAAAGATTGGCTTAAATCAAGCATCGGCACAATTATTTTAAATCCAAAAAAAACGAGTTCGTTAACCAGCTTTCCTTGACCAACGGTTATGGTTTTATCCATTGAAAATGCTATCCAAAAATCGAAGTTTTGATTTTTAAGCCAAACGACGACTGATGCATACAAAAAGTATAGAAGAAGAATTCAAGATCTTTATAATATTTATAACTTTTGTCCTAACGACTTTTTGATGCAACTCGTTTTTTTGGTTTTATGCATCGTGAATTTAATAAGTCAAAAATTCTAATTTTAAGCCAAACGACGATAGATGAGTAAAAAATTTTAAAAGATAATCGTAGCTTTTTTAAAGACCTATGATTTTTTTTCTTAATATTTTTTGATAAGACTTGATACTTGGTTTTATTTTTTAATACCATAAAAAATCAGAATTCAAATTTCAAGCTAAATGATGCAAAATATGGAAAAAAGTCTGAGAAAGTAATTATAGCTTTTGAAAAGTCCTATACCATTTTGAAAAACTATTTTTTGACGGGAGCTGTCATTTCGGTTTAAATTATGAAAAAGATTATGAAAAAAATTTAAAATTCAAATTTTAAGCCAAACAACGTGAGATAGGGAAAAAAAGTTTTGAAGGGAATTGCAGCTTTTGAAAAGTATTACAAAATTTTTTCATACTAGTTTTTGATGGTATTTTTTACTTAAGTTTTATTCATTGAAAACACTATGGCAAAATCCGAAATTCAAATTTTGAACGAAATGACGCAAAATACGAGAAGAAGTCTCAAATAGTAATTACAGCTTTTAAAAAGTCCTACAATGCGATAAGAATGTAAATTTTTTGTTAATGATAATAATAAAAATAATAATGATAACTTAACTGAAAATATATCAGTGTAGTTTAAAAATGCAATTATTTCATTGAAAATTAAATTTTTTAGTTGAAAAATTAAGTATCATGTAATTTTATTTTTTAAGAATGTATCCACTTCATTTTTGGTTCAGAATTCAATTTTTCTGGATAAAAATGCACGCATTTTGTTGAAAATTCGTTTTTTGTAGAAAATTTGTTTTTTAAACTCGCTTTCACTCGCTCGCTCTCACACGCTCGCAATCGCTCTCACACGCTCGCAATCGCTCTCTCGCTTTCGATCGCTCGCTCGCTCTTTAGACCTATATGTAGTATAGAAGTAAGGATCTAGATATAAGAATTGATGTAAATGGCTGTTAAGACACATTATTATTAAAGAACTGAAAATTTAGCTATTCAATTTTTGGTTGAAAATTCAAACATTTTGTGAAAAATTTGTTCCCTTTTTGGTCGGAAATTGATTTTTTATCACAAATTTATTTTTTAACTAAAAATTTATCTTTAGTTAAAAATTCGTATCTTTTTGTTAAAATTCAGGTGCTTGGTTTGAAATTCACGTATTATCTTGATGAAATTACATTTTTTGTGAAAAATTAATCTTATTGGTTGAAAATCCACTATTTCAGTTGAAGATCCTGTTGAAAATCCTTCCTTTTTAATTTAATTTATCTGGCTGAAAATTTTTTTCTTTTGAAAAATTAATTTTTTTAAACTGAAAATTTAAAGATTCTATTTTTGGTTGAAAGTTTAGATATTTTGTTGAATATCCAACTATTTTGTTAAAAATTCTTTTTTTTTTTAGTTGAATCCATCTGATTAAAAACAATTTTTCTTCAAAATTAATTTTTAAAACTGGAAATTTAACGATTCTATTTTCGGTTAGTGATTCAAATTTTTTTAAATTTGTTTGATTTTGTGTTCAAAATTTGTTTTTATATACAAATTTAATTAAATTGTCAAAAATTTATTTTATTGTTAGTTGCGAATTCATTTTCAAATTCACAAATTTTCATATTTTTTTTAATACGTTTCATTTTTTGTTCAAAATTAATTTTTATAAACGAAAATTTATTTATGCCATTTTTGGTTAAAAATTTTTTTCTTTTAGTTTGAAAATCAACAACAGAGTTAAAAATGATCTCTCCACATTAAGAATTTAAGTACTTGGTTAAAAATTATGCATATTTTTTATAATTAATCTCTTTTGCATTTCAATTTTTGATAGAAAATTCATCCTTTTTAGTTAAAAATTTAACAATTTAGTTGAGAATTCATCTCTGTTTGAAAATTTAAGTATTTCTTTAAAAATTTGTTTGTTTTTTTTTTGTTGTAAATTAAGTTTTAAGCGAGAAATTCACTATTTAATTTTTGGTGAGAAATTTATCCTTTTTAGTTGAAAATTTGTAGGGTTCGTTAAAAAATTTTTCTTCTCTAGTGGAAAATTAATCTTGATACTAGCCGGCTTGCGTGTGTATGCCGGTTAGATCTACAAGGTCTTGTGTGGAGACTGGAGATGATATGGTTGGTGGTTACGATGTGGATGTTGTTGCGGTGAGGTAAAGCTGGTTGAGCTGAAGTAATGGCTGGCAGCAAGCCGGTTCCTGGAGGAACCGTCGCTTGTTAGAAAGCCTGTTGGACGAGCCGGTTCCAGGAGAACCGTAGCTCGGTGTTCCGCCGGTATGCAGAGATGGTTCCAGGCCTTCCCTGGCAGAGTTGGTAGCTTGTCACAAGCCGGTTCCAGGAGAAACCGTCGCTTGTTGAGAAGCCTACAGAGTGAGCCGGTTCCAGGAGAACCGTGGCTTATCTGGAGTCTTCGGGAGGTCCCAGTCGTGTCGGGTCTCGTCGGGAGTCACTCGAGAGGGTTGTGGAGGCAGAGGACGGGTGAGGTAAAGTCGGGAAGTGGAAGGGACATATACGACGGAGCGGACAATAGCCTTTTTGGCTGTGGAAGAGGAGGAGGACGGAGTTGAGGAGGACTTGTTGGAAGACGAGGGGGTGGTGGCGGAAGGACACCTCTCAGAGACAGGGTAGAAATGGTCTCGGATGGCGGCCAAACAGCGCCGGAGTCGGGTCTTTTTGCCGGGACGGGAACGTTTTTGAACCCTTCCGGACATAAGTCGGTTCTTGGGTGACGGGAGAAGGCTTGTGAATGGATGCGGAGGTAAAGGAGAGAGCAATGGGAGGGGGGACTGTAAGAGAGAGAGAGGGAGGCTTGCGGGGCTGCTGCGAGCGTACCGGCCTCAGGGAAGGAAGAAAAGGATAGAGGTGGGCGGAGCTGCGTTGAGCGTACCGGCCTCAGGGAAGGAAGAAAAGATAGAGGTGGGCGGAGCTGCTTTGAGCGTACCGGCCTCGAGAAGAGAAAAAGAAAAGAGAAAAGAAAGAGGTGGGCGGAGCTGCGTTGAGCGTACCGGCCTCGGAAAAGAGAAAAGAGAGAGAGATGAAGAGAGACAGAGAAAGGCTTACGGAGCTGCTGAGAGCGTACCGGCCTCAGGATAAGAGATGGAAGAGGAAAAGGAATGGTGAAAAAAGAATGCTGCGATTGATTTAAAATCTGATTTACTCTGTGCTCCAAAAGGTACACCGTGGGACGTTCGTCCCGGTTGAAGGGCTGAGCGAGAGTGTCTCGAAACGGTCGAGCCACATGTATTTATGGAGAGCTTGCCGGCCGACGCTGTTCGGCAGCTCTCGCGCAATCGCGTCAATGGTGGAGGGGCACGGCTGCCGCCTCTCTTTTCCCTTCTCTTGGGGTATCGGTCGCGTCGCTCACGACGCTTCATGGTAAAACTTGTTTAACAATAATTTTCTACCGAAAAAACTATTAATTTTCCACAAAAACAGATTTATTTTCTAAACAAAATTAATTTCCAAAAAAAAAATAATTTTTTTTTAGCCCAAAAAGAATTAATTTTCAACAAACTATTTCAATGTTCAACACAAAAAAAGATTTTTTATCTACTAAGATTAATTTTCTACCAAAAAAGATAAATTTTCTACGAGAAAAAATTTTAATTTTCCACAAGAAAAATTATTAATTTTCTACAAAAAAAAAAATAATTTTTAAACTAAAAAGGCCTAATTT
Source organism: Amphibolips quercusostensackenii (assembly GCA_032357855.1). Taxonomy (NCBI): domain Eukaryota; kingdom Metazoa; phylum Arthropoda; class Insecta; order Hymenoptera; family Cynipidae; genus Amphibolips; species Amphibolips quercusostensackenii. The sequence continues at coordinate 15,464 of JAUELO010227202.1, read as the reverse complement.
TTTACAAAAAAAAATTAATTTGATACAAAGAAATTAATTTTTTACTAATAAAAAGATTCATTTTCTACCAAAAAAGATTGATTTTCTAATAAAAAAAATTAATTTTTAACGAAAAATAATTAGTCTTCTACCAAAAAAATTAATTTTCAACTAAAAATGAAATAGTTATATGTTTAGTTGAAATAATGAATTCTTAACAACAAAAAAAACGAATTTTCAACAAATGATTTCAATGTTAAAACCAAAAGATGATTTTTTATCTACAAAGATTAATTTTCTAAAAGAAAGATTAATTTTCTACAATAAAAAATGATTAATTTTCTATCCAAAAAAAGACTAATTGTTAAACGAAAAAGTATTAATTTTTTACAAAAACAGAGATTAGCTTTCTACCATAAATAATTAATTTTCTACTAAAAAGAAGAATAATTTTCTACCAAAAAAGGAGAAATTTTCTACGAAATAAAGATTAATTTTCTACCAGAGAAATGATTAATTTTCTAGCAAAATAAAGATTAATTTTTACCCCACGAAAATTAAAAATCTACCAAAAAAAAAGATTAATTTTCTACCAGAGAAATTATTATTTTTTCACCAAAAAAAAAGATTAACTCTTAACCAAAAAAGGATTGATTTTCTACAAGAAAAAATTAATTTTTTCCAAAAAAAAGATAAATTTTTTTACCAGGAAAAAAATTAATTTTCTACAAAAAAAAAGAATTATTTTCTACCAAAAAAAAAACAAAGTTGCAATAAAATTGATAAAAAATTTTTTTGGTTGATTTTTTAATAAAAACGGACGTCTTTATCATAATAGTTAAATTTTAAAATGAAAAAAGATAAATTTTCACGACAAATTGAGCAGTTCAATGGACAATTAAAACAATTAATTTTCAACAAAAAAAAAAAAAACGAATTATCAATAAAATTTTTTAATTTTCAACTACAAGAGCTTAATGTTAAATTAAAGAAATTAACTTTCAATTAAAAAAAAGATTTGTAACAGAAAATTAGAAAGTCAAATTTTCAGTTATAAAAATTTAGTTTTAACAGAAGAAATAAATTTTTGACTAATCTCATGAAATATTCAACTAGGTTAGTTAAACTTACAGGTTAAGAAATAAATTTTTAACAAAAAAATTTTTTTTTAAATTATAGATCTTCAACCAGAAAAAATAATTTTTAACTAAGCAGTTGCATTAACAACTTAATAGCTGAACTTTCAAGCAGAAAATACGAATTTTTAACAAAATAGTTTGGCTATCCAATTAGTTAAATTTTCAAGACAAAAAAATGATTCTTTCGTAAGGCGGTTGAATTTTCTACAAAATGCATGAATTTTCTAACAAACAGGTGAACTTTTAACGCAAAAATATGATTTTTGAAAAAAATTAATTTTCTACGAAATATTCGAATTTTCATAAAAGTAGTTGAATTTTTAACCAAATTTTGAATTTTTAGATAAAAAAAAGGAATTTTGAACAACAACAATTTACATTTTTAACCAAACAGGTGAATTTTAAAAAATGAAGTTTTATCAAATACACCAATCATAACTACAAAAAAATTTATTTTTCAACCTGAAAATATAATTTTTCAACAAAAATGTTCATTTTCTACAAAATAGTCAAATTTTTATGAAAATAGTTTAATTTTCAATGATATATTCGAATTTTCAACAAAAATATAAATTTTTAATACAAAAATTAATTTTCAACCAAATAGTTTAATTTTTTACCAAATTGTGAAATTTTTTACCCGAAAATTAATAATAAAATATAAAATAAAAATAAATAAAAAAATAATAAAATAAAAAAATAGTTGGAATTTTTAGCAAAAGAGATGAATTTTCAACAAAATAGTTTAATTTTGTGAAATAATTCAATTTTTAAGCCAAAAAGACCATTTTTTTAAGACAGTTGAATTTTCTTCTTAAAAAAATGTCAACCAAGGGAGAAATTCAAAAAAAATAATAATAAAACATGAATTTTCAATCCAAAAGAAAGAATTTTTAACAAAATAGTTAAATTTTCAACCAGAAGAGACGACTTTATCAAAATGATGGAATTTAAAAATTTAAAAAAGATTAAATTTTGACAATGAATTGTTAAATTTTTAACTGTAATAGTTAAATTATTATTCAAAAAAATTAATTTTAACCCACAAATAAAACAAATTTGCAACAAATTAGTTACATTTTTTAATTAAAGAGATAAATTTTCAACTAAAAAAAATTAATTTTCAACAAAAAATAATAAGTTTTTTACCAAAAATAAGATTAATTTTCTACCAAACAGAGACTAATTTTTTGGAAAAAAAGAATAATTTTCGAACAAAGAAGTGATCAATTTTCCACCAAAAAAAGATAAAATTTTTAACAAAAAAAGGATTAATTTTTTACCAAAAGAGAAGATAAATTTTCTACGAAAAAAAAGATTAATTTTTTACAAAAAAAAAGATAAATTTTCTACGAAAAAAAAGATTGATTTTCTACCAGAGAAGTGACCAATTTTCTACCAAAAAAAAAGATAAAATTTTGAACAAAAAAAGGATTAATTTTTTACCAAAAAAAGATTAATTTTTTACCAAGAGAAAAGATCAATTTTCTACAAAAAAAAGATAATTTTCTACCAAAAAAAAAATTAATTTTTAACCGAAGAAGGGTTAATTTTCTACCAAAAAAAATTAATTTTCTACAAAAAAAAAGATTAATTTTCTAGCGAAGAAAAGATTAATTTTTTACATAAAAAAGGATTAATTTTCTACCAGATAAAAATTAATTTTCTACCAAAAAAAAGATTAATTTTCTATAAAAAAAAGGAATTATTTTTTACCAAAAAAAATACGAAGTTTCAACCACATACATGAATGTTTAACCATATAGTTGAATTTTCAAAAAAAAAAAAAATTATAACAAAAAAGTCTATTTTTAACAAAATAATTTAATTTTCTACCAAATTGTGAACTTCCCGAACCAAAGAAAAGAATTTTCTAAAAAACGGTTAAATTTTTAACTATAAAAAATGATTTTTGATTAAAAAGTCAATTTTCAACTAAACAAAAGAGAAGATGTGAACTAAAAATATAAATTTTCACCATAAAAAATTTTTAAGCAAACAGTTGCATTAACAATCAAATAGTTTAACTTTATCCAAATTAAATTAAAAATTAAAAATTTTTAAATTTTATAAATTTTCTAGCCAAAAAGACAATTTTTTTTAAAGGCAATTCAATGTCTAACAAAAAAGTTTCTTTTCAACCAAATGGTTAGCATTTCAAACCAAAATGATTAAAACTCAACCAAAAATAGTTAAATAGCAAAAAAAGGATTAATTTTCTGTCAAAAAAGATATTGCTTTTCTACCAATGACAGAATTGATTTTCTAAAAAAAAAACATTAACTTACTAACAAAAAAAAGTATTAATTTTCTACCCAAAAAAAAAAAAATTTTCACCAAAAAAAACTTAATTTTCTATCAAAACAAAGATGAATCTTCTGACAAAAAGAAGGATTAATTTTTTGCAAAAAAATAGATTATTCTTTCACAAAAAAAAAGAATTAATTTTCTACAAAAAAAAAATTGATTTTCTAATAAAAAAAAGGATTAATTTTCTACCAAAAAGATTAATTTAAAAAAAAGATTAACCTTTTAACAAAAAAAGGGTTAATTTTCTACTAAAAAAAGATGAACTTTCTAACGAAAAAAAATTAATTTTCTAAGAAAAAAAAGTTTATTTTTTCAAAAAAAAAGAGTTAATTTTCTACCAAAAAAAATAACTTTCTAACAAAAAAAAAACGGATTTTTTCTACAAAAAAATATATTTTTCTACCAGAAAAGGGATTAATTTTCTATTAAAAAAAGATACCTCTCTACTAAAAAAAAGGAATTATTTTATACCGGAAAAAATTAATTTTCTACAAAAACAAATTTGATTTTTCTACTAAAAAAGGATTAATTTTTAACTAAAAAAAAGATTACTTTTCTACCAATAACAGGATTTAATTTCTACCAAAAAAGAAGATTAACTTTCTAACAAAAAAAGGATTCATTTTCTACTAAAAAGAAGAATTAATTTCCTACAAAAAAAGATTATTTTTCCACAAAAAAAAGAATTAATTTTCTACAAAAAAAAATTAATTTTTTAACAAAAAAAGGATTAATTTTCTTCAAAAAAAAAGATTAATTTTTGACCGAAAAAAAAAGATTAACTTTCTAACAAAAAAAATGAGGATTGATTTTCAACCAAAAATATGATTCTTTAAGAAAGAAGTTAATTTTTTGCAAAATAGTTTGATTTTTATAAAAAATAGAATAATTTTTAACCAAATATTTGAATTTTCAACCAAAAAAATTAAATTTTAACAAAAAAGTTATTTTTAAGCGAAAATGATGAATTTTCTGCAAAACACTTATATTCTTAAATTAAAAATATAAATTTTTAACAAGAAGTTAATTTTTAAACAAACAGTTGATTTTTCAACTAAAGTGATACATTTTTAACATAGAAGATTTTTTTTTGAAAAAGACAAACTACGAAAACAAATTAAAATTTTTTACTTTAAAAAAGGATTAATTTTCTATAAAAAAAAATACTTTTCTACTAATAGCAGGATGAATTTTCTACAAAAAAAGATTAACTTTTTAACAAAAAAAAAAGGATTAATTTTCCACAAAAAAGATCAATTTTTTCACCAAAAAAAAAAAAGATTAACTTTCTACCAAAAAAAAAGAATTAATTTTCTACTAAAAAACACTAACTTTCTATCAAAAAGAAGAATTAAATTTCTTCCGAAAAAAGATAAACTTTCTAGCAAAAAAAAAGATTAATTTTTTACAAAAAAAAGATTTATTTTCTAATAAAAAAAAGGTTAATATTCTACCGAAAAAAAACTTTTTAACAAAAAAAAACGGATTAATTTTCTACCAAAAAAAATCATGTTTTTACCAAAAAAAAGGAATAATTTTCTAAAAAAAAAGATTTCCTTTCTGCCAAAAAAAAGGAATAATTTTCTATCATAAAAAGATTAATGTTTCCCCAAAAAAGATTAATTTTCTGCAAAAACAAATAACAATTTTTTACTTTAAAAAAAGATTAATTTTCTATCAAAAAAAAGATTACTTTTCTACCAATAGCAGGATTAATTTTCTACAAAAAAGATTAACTTTCTTGAAAAAAAGGATTAATTTTATACCAAAAAAGATTAATTTTTTCACAAAAAAAAATTACTTTTCTACCAAAAAAAACGGATTAATTTTCTACAAAAAAAAATTATGTTTTTATCAAAAAAACGATTAATTTTCTATAAAAAAAGATACCTCTCTACCCAATAAAAGGATTAATTTTGCACGAAAAAAAATTAATTTTCTACCAAAACAAATTTGAATTTTCCCTAAAAAAAATTAATTTTCTACCAAAGAAAAAGATTACTTTTCTACCAATAGCAGGATTAATCCTCTACCAAAAAAGAAGATAATCTTTCTAACACAAAAAAGGATTGATTTTCTACCAAAAAAAGATTATTTTTTCACCAAAAAAAAAAAAATTAATTTTCTACCAAAACAAAGATGAATTTTCTATCAAAAAGAAGGATTAATTTTCTACAAAAAAAAGATTATTCTTCCACAAAAAAAAGAATTGATTTTGTACAATATAAATTAATTTTCTAACAAGAAAAAGGATTAATTTTTTACCAAAAAAGATTAATTTTTGACCAAAAAAAAAAAGATTAACTTTTGAACAAAAAAAAGGATTAATTTCCAACCAAAAATATAATTCTTCAAGAAAGAAGTTAATTTTCTGCAAAATAGTTTAATTTTTATAAAAAATAGAATAATTTATAACCAAATATTAATATTTTCAACAAAAAAATAAATTCAAATAAAAAAGTTATTTTTAAGCCAAAATGATGAATTTTCTGCAAAACACTTACATTTTTATATTAAAAATATAAATTTTTACCAAGGAGTTAATTTTTAAACAAACAGATGAATTTTTAACTAAAATGATAAATTTTCAACATAGAAGATTTTTTTTTTTTTTTAAAGACGACCTCTCAACAAAACACATAAATTTCAAACCAAATAGTTAAAATTTAACTCGATAATATACATTTTCAACAAAAAAATTTAATTTTTTAATAAAAATGGACAAATTTTCAACCAAGTAGTTTAATTTTTAGTCTGAAAGATATCAATTTTGAACGAAAAATGGAATAGTTGACTTTTTATTACAAAAAAAAAACTTTTTATTGTAAAAAGCGAATTTTTCACTAAAGTTGTGCAACTTTTAACCAAGGAATTGAATTTTATAAATTGAAAATATGCATTTTTAATAAAACATGTAATTTTTAACAGAATTGTTGAATTTTGAAACCTGAAAGATCAGTTAAATATTTATTAACAATTTTTAATTTTTATTATAAAAAAAGAATAATCTGCCAAATAATAAAATTTTGTAACAAAGTATTAGTTGAATATTTAAAAAAATGAATTTCAAATTTGAAAAAAATTAATTTTTAACAAACCAAGAGGATTAATTTTCTGAAAAAAAATAATTTTTTACCAAAAAAATTTTAAGTTTTAACCACATACATAAATTTGCAACCAAACAGTTGATTTTTCTACTAGAAAATATCGATTTTCAATTTAAAAAATCTATTTTTAACCAAAAATAGAATAGTTACATTTTTAGTTTAAAAAATTAATATTAAACAAAAAAAAATTTTAACCAAATAGTTATATTTTTAACCAAAGAGGTAAATTTCCAACTAAGGTGATGAGTCGTTAAGAAAATTTATTTGCAGCAAAAGAGTTCAACGTTTGACCCGAAAGACGATTTTTTAATTATGCAGATAAATTTTCTAACAAAAAAAGATTAATTTTATACCAAAACAAAGATGAGTCTTCTAACAAAAAGAAGGATTAATTTTTTACGAAAATAATAGATTATTTTTCTACCAAAATAAAAGAATTAATTTTCTACAAAAAAAATATTGATTTTCTGATAAAAAAAAATTAATTTTCTCCAAAAAAAAAGATTAATTTTAAACCAATAAAAAAGGATGAACCTTCTAACAAAAAAAAAGGATCAATTTTCTACCAAAAAAAGATGAACTTTCTAAAGAAAAAAAGGATTAATTTTCTACCAAAAAAAAGATTAATTTTCTAACAAAAAAAAGTTAATTTTCTACTGAAAAAAAAGAATAACTTTATAAAAAAAAGGATTTTTTCTACAAAGAAAATTATTTTTCTACCAAAAAGCAATAATTTTTTATAAAAAAAGATACCTTTCTACCAAAAAAAAGAATTACTTTTTCACCAAAAAAAAATTAATTTTCTACTAAAACAAATTTTAATTTTCTATCGAAAAAAGGATATATTTTCTCCTAAAAAAAAGATTACTTTTCTACCAAAAACAGGATTAATTTTCTACTAAAAAAGAAGATTAACTTTCTTACAAAAAAAAGGAAATAAATTTCTACCAACAAAAGATTAATTTTTTACCAAAAAAAAAAGATTAATTTTCTACCAGAACAAAGATGAATTTTTTTACCAAAAAGAAGGATTAATATTCCACGAAAAAAATGATTATTTTTCTACCAAAAAAAAAAATTAACTTCTCACAAAAAAAAATTAATTTTCTAACAAAAAAAAAAGATTAATTTTTACCCACAAAAAAAAGATTAACTTTCTAACAAAAAAAAAAGGATTAATTTTCAACCAAAAATATAATTCTTCAAGAAAGAAGTTAATTTTTTGCAAAATAGTTTAATTTTTATAAAAAATAGAATAATTTTTAACTAAATATTTGGATATTTAACCAAAAAATGAAATTTTAACAAAAAATTAATTCTTAAGCCAAAATGATGAATTTTCCACAAAAAACTTACATTTTTTAATTAAAAATATCAATTTTTAATTTTTAAACAAACAGTTGAATTTCCAACTGAAATGATAAATTTTCGACATAGAAGATTTTTTTTTAAGAACGAACTCTTTAACTTTTACCCAAGGAATTGAATTTTCAATCTAAAAATATAAATTTAAATAAAACATGTAATTTCTAACAGAATAGTTGAATTTTGAAACCTAAAAGATCAATTAAATATTTATTAAAAAATTTTAATTTTTATTATAAAAAAAGAATAATCTACCAAATATTGTAATTTTATAAGAAAGTTTCACTTGAATATTTAAAAAAATAAATTTCGAATTAAAAAAAAATTAATTTTTAACAAACCAAGAGGATTAATTTTCTAAAAAAAATAATTTTCTTCAAAAAAAATTTAAAGATTTAACCACATACATAAATTTGCAACGAAACAGTTAATTTTTCTACTACAAAATATCGACTTTCAATTAAAAATATCAATTTTTTACCAAAAATGTAATAGTTACATTTTTAGTTAAAAAATTAATAATAAAAATCATTATTGTTAATAACTATCTCAATCTATATGAATGCAAGATATCTGCGGTTTTTTCCAAAATTTTTAACTTTTGGTCCACTTTTCACTTAGAAAGGTAGTAATTATTGCAAGTTAAAAAAAAAGTTGTTCAAACAATTTATCATTGTTTATAACTATCTTCTCTTAGATAAATGTTAGAAAGTTGTGGTTTTGTTTTCTAATTGTTTAACTTTTCTTTGCCTTATAGTTATAAACAAATAATAAATAAACATTAGAGAGAACTATATTTTAAAAAATCTATTTCTTTTTTTCTTAACTATTTTGTTAGGGGGGGGGGGCTGATATAAAAATATGTAAAATTTAAAATTTTTCTTTCACGCTTCGCAATGAACTTTGTGTTTTATTTCAAAACAAAATTTTGAAGAGTCATGTACAAACCCATTCCTCCCACCCACCTACTCATAATTATTCCATTATTTGTTTTTGTTTCTTGCGTGAGGCAGCTTTTTTGTTAAAAATAATTTTTTTTTTAACATAAATAAAAAGTTCGTAGCTTAAATGTCAAATTAAAAAAAGAATTTTTAAAAAAGCAAATATTCAGCATCACCCTAAGAGAAAATAATTATTAACAATAGTTAATTATTTAAATAAGCGTGTTTGTTAACTTGCATTAATTATTACCTCACTAAGTGAAAATGGACAAAAAGTTTAAGAGTTAAGAAAAAACCGCAACTTTTTAGCACTTATCTAAACAAAGATAATATAAACAAACTTCAATTTTTTAAACAAATATGTTTGTTGTCTAACATTATTTATTACTTTACTAAGTAAAAAGTAGGTACAAAGTTAAAAATTTCAGAAGAAACCGCAACTATATAGCTATAATACAAAAGATAAAAGTATTGAACAATGATAATTTGTTTAAATAATTATTTTTGCTAATTTGAATTAATTTTTAACTCACCCCGAGTGAAAAGTAGAAAAATGTAGTAAATTTCATAAAAAAAGCCTTGAACTTCTATCATTATTCAAATTAATATCATTATATATAATAAAAAATTGTTTAAACAATTAACATTTTCAACTTTAATTAATGATTTAACTTACCTAAATTAAAAATTAGACAAATAGTGGACATTTTTTGAAAAATCTAAAATTTTCTAGCATTATTCTGAAATAATATTATTAACAATAATAATAAATTGTTGGACAAATTTTGTTAGCTACCATAAATTATTACTGTACTTTAATTGAAAACTAGTCAAAAAGTAGAAAATTTGTTAAACAACCGCGACTTTTCATCTCTATTCTAAGAGGAAATTTATATAAAATTTTTAATGAAATGATAACTCGTACAAAAAATAATTTTTTACAAAAGAGTTCAATGTTCAACCCACAAGATGGTTCTTTTAAATCATTAAGATTAATTTTTTACCAAGAAAAGATTAATTTTCCACCAAAAAAAAAAATATTATTTTGCTACCAAAAACAAAGATTCATTTTCTATAAAAAAAAGAATAACTTTATAACAAAAAAAACGGATTGATTTTCCACCAAAAAAAAATTATTTTTCTACAAAAAAGGATTAATTTTCTACAAAAAAAGATTACCTTTCTGACAAAAAAAAACGATTAATTTCCTACAAAAAAAAAGATTAATTTTTCATAAAAAGAAAGATTAATTTTCTACCAAAAAAAGATTAATTTTCTACTAAAAAAAAGATTCACTTTCTAACAAAAAAACGGATTAATTTTCTACCAAAACAAAGATGAACTTTCTACCAAAAAAAAGGATTAACTTTCCACAAAAAAAATAGTTGTCTACAAGAGAAATGACAAATTTTCTACCAAAAAATATTAATTTCTAACTAAAAAAGGATTAATTTAAAAAAAAAGATTAATTTTTTACCATAAATAATTAATTTTATACTTAAAAAAAAGATTAATTTTCTACCAAAAAAAAAAATTAATTTTCTACAGAAAAAAAAGATTAATTTTTTACCAGAGAAATGATTCACTTTCTACCATGTTTTATGTTTCTACCAAAAAAACGATTAATTTTCTATAAAAAAAATACCTCTCTACCCAATAAAAGGATTAATTTTGCTACCAAAAAAAAATTAGTTTTCTACAAAAAAAAAATTATTTTCTACCAAAAAAAATATTAATTTTCTACAAAACAAAAGATTAATTTTCTACCAAAAAAAAATTAATTTTCTACAGAAAAAAAGATTAATTTTTTACCAGAGAAATGATTCACTTTCTACCAAAAAAAAAGATTATTTTCAACCAAAAAAAAAATTAACTTTCTACCAAAAAAAGATTAGTTTTCTACAAAAAAAAAATTATTTTCTACCACAATAAATATTAATTTTCTACAAAAAAAAGATTAATTTTCTACCAAAAAAATTAATTTTCTACTAAAAAAAAATTTACTTCTAACAAAAAAATGATTTATTTTTCAAAAAAAAAAGATTAATTTTCTACCATAAATAATTAATTTTAATTCAAAATTGATTTTTTTTATTGAAAATTGATTTCTTAATTGAGAAATTTAACTATTTGGTTTAAAACGTATGTAGTTTAATATAAATTTGACTTTTTTCGTAGAAAAAAAATTTTCTCAGTTGGAAATTCAACGTTTTGGCTAAAAATTTATGCATTTTGTTGAAAATTTCTTTCTTGTGTAAACAAATAATTTTTTGACTGTTTTGTGTAGAAAATTAGTCTTTTTTTTTTGAAAAATTTAATATTTTGCTAGAAAGTTTATTTATTTTTCAGATGATACTTCTTTTTATATCCAAAAAATAAATTTTTAAAATAAAAATTTAACTGATCTTTTTAATTTGAAAATTCAACTATTTGCTTGAAAATTTGTGTAATTTGTTGATAATTCGTATTTTTTGGTTAAAAATTAATCCTTTTGGTAGAAAAATCAACTATTTGATTAGAAATGTATGTATTTTGTTAAAAATTTGTCTTTTTTTTAGAAAAAACTCAATCTTCTTTGTTGAAAATTTATCATTTTAATTGAAAATTCAAGTGCTTAAAAATTGACTTTTTTGTTTAAAATTTTAATTTTCAATTAAATAATTCAACTTTTTTGTTGAAATTTTCTCATTTTAGCTTCAATATTTAACAATATGGTCACAAATTCATATTTTCGGGTTGAAAATTTGCCTTTTTTGGTAAAAAAATTTCTTTTCTAAATTGAAAATTATTGTTTCCCAATGAAAAATTAACTATTAAGTTTTTTTTAGAATTTATCTGTTTTGCTAAAATTTAGTCTTTTTTTCGTTAAATTATATTCTGGTTTATTGAAAATTAATATCTTGTTTTCTTTTAATATTGTCTATTATATTTTTTAATAAAAATTTATATTTCTAAGTTTACAATTCAACAATGCTCAATTTTTTATTTTTAACCTTTTTCACAATAATTTATTTAATTTGTTAAAAAATTTTATGCTTAAAAGTTTTCAATTCGAGATTAATTTTTAAAGATAATACAATAAAATTGTTTTATTTATGTGTTAATACATCATTTTTTTGCGCAGTTACTGTGGAAAACATTTTTACGTCGAGGCCAATGTATGTATATTTGCACTAATTTTATAACATTGTGAAGGAATTACCAGGATGACATTTTTTTTATCATCACTGCAAATAATTTTTTATTGCTGAAAAACAAAAATAAATAGTATTCGCCAATAGTAGATTGAAACAAAATTGCTTTAAAATTATTTAACAAATGTTTATTTTTCATTTGTTTAAAATAATTTATTTAATTTTAAATGATTTTTGTACAACGTATATTTGTTAATTTTTAATTGTATAAGTCGAAAAGTTAAATATTAAAAAATGTATATACGGTTAAAAAATTAATTATTAATTATTAACATTACTAACAATAAAAATTCCTTTCGAAATCTGAATCAGTAAAAATATTGACTAATGAATAAACGACCGTGAATAAAGTAAAGAAAAATAAAATAAATGTTTAAATAATTTCCAGTTTTTCCTTATTAACTTGAAATTCTATTTTCACGTTTCGCAAGATTACCTTTAAGTTGTGTGAATGAAGTTGAAAATTAGATCATCGTGTTTTTTTATTAAAATTTTTTATTTTCTACTTTTCCTAATTTTATACTTTCTTTATAATTATTAGGCTAATTGCCCCCCTCCTGCGCGATTATTAACCAAAATGAAGAAAAAAAATTTTTTAACGAATGGATTTCTTTATAAAAAAAATTATTTCACAAAAAATTTTATTTTCTACCTTTAAAACGAATTTTTAACAAAATGCAAAAATTTTTAACTATGTAGTTTGATTTTTAGTCTAAAAAATATCACTTTTTAACCATAATTAGAAAAGTTAAATTTTAAATCTAAGAGAGGTCACTTTTCAATCAAAAATGGAATAATAAAACTTTTATAGAAAAACAATAATTTTTAAATACGAAAAGAGAATTTTTTACAAATCAGTTGAATTTTCTGCGAAATAATTGAATTTTAATCCAAATTAAAAAATTTTAATTCAAAAGGGACGAATTTTTCAGAAAAAGTCGAATTTTCAACAACAAAAATGAAATTTTCTATAAAAAAGGACAAATTTTCAACTAAATAGTTAAATTTTAAGTCTAAAAAAGATTATTTTTAAAACAAAAATGAAATAGTTAAAAAATTAAATTTTCATTTAAAAACAATAATTTTTAATTCAAACAAGCGAATTTTTGACAAAAAAGTTGAATTTGCAACCAAAAAAATTTTAATTTTTGACTAAATTCTTGAATTTTAAAACCAAAATGATGAATTTCCCCTCAAAAAATACAAATTTAAAAAAAAAATACATAAATTTTCCAATAAAAATAGAATAGCTGAGTTTTATATGAAAAAAAATTGTTTAATTAAATAGTTGCATTTTTAACTTAAAAAGATGGAGTTTTTCACAAAAGAGTTAATTTTCAACAAGAAAGCAAATTTGCAACTAAATAATTAAATTTTTACCCAAAAAGACAAATTTTTAACCAAGACTTGAATTTTCAACCAAAAAATGTAAAGTTTTAATAAAAAAGTTCTCAACAAAAAAGTTCATTTTCAACCAAAAAGTTTAATTTCCTAACAAATCGTTAAAAAAACAGAGAAATTTTTGTGCAAAACAGTTTAAATTTTCAACACGAAAATATGAATTTTTTACGGTAAAAGAAGAATTTTCAACCAGAAATTAAAATTTTGAAACCAAAATGATAAATTGTCTATAACACTCTTGAATTTTTAACTAAAAAATATAAGGTTTTAAGAAAAAAGTTAATTTTTAAATGATTAATTAAATTTCCAATTAAAATAATGAATCTTTAACCAAGAAAAAAAAAAAATTTTAAGAAATTTGTTCAACTTTTAACGAAGGAGTTGTCTTTGCAATTAAAAAAAAATACATTTTTAATAAAAAATACAATAATTGATATCTCAATACAAAAATTTTTCAACCCAAGAAATTGAATTCTCGACCAAAATATTAAATTTGAAAACCGAAATGCTGAATTTGCTGTATTGCAATTAAATTTTTAACTAAAAAATATAAATTAAAAAAAAAAAATTTCCACAAAAAATATTTTAATATAATATAAATCACAATATAATTAAAAAAAAAAACAATTTTAGTAAAATAGTTAAATCCTCAACCAAAAAAAAATTCTGAACCAAACAGTTGAATTGTCAACAAAAAATTTTATTTTCTACCAAAAATGACCACATTAGAAAAATAGATTCATTTTGAATAAGTAATTAAATTTTTAATCCGGAGGATTAATTTTCCACCGAAAAATATGAATTTTTGAGAAAACAGGCGAATTTTCAACCCAAAAATATGAATTTTTAACAACAAAAATTTAATTTTTAACAAAAGTTTTTAATTTCAAAGCCAAAATTATGAATTTTTCATTAAAAAGTTGAATTTTTAACTTAAAAATATAAATTTTAATCAAAAAAGTAAACTCAAAATTAAAAAAAATGAATTTTCTATAAAACAATTGAATTTACAACCTAAAAATATGGCGTTTTCAACAAAAAAGTTCATTTTCAATAAAATAGTTATCTTTCAAGTTAAAAAAATTATTTTCAACATAAAAAAGAAATTTTTTAACAAAATCCATAATTTTGAACCAAAAAGTTGAATCTGCAGCCTAGAAGAATATTTTTCCACCAAAAAAGATAAATTTTCATCAAAACTACATAAATTTGAAACCAAATCGTTAAATTCCTAAACTAAAAAAAAAAATTTTCAATCAAAAATTGAATTTTTGAATTTCCACTTTAAAATATTAATTTCAAATGAAGAAAATCGATTTTCTATCAAAGAGTTAAATTTTCAACCCAGATGGAGTTTCAACAAAAAAATTCATTTTAAATCAAATAGTTATCTTTAAAGTTGAAAAATTATTTGTTAACATAAAAAAGAAATTTTTATGAAAATACATACATTTTTAACCAAACAATAAATTTCTAAACTAAAAAAAAATTTTTTGTCAAAAAATCACTTTTTATCAAAATTTGAATTGGATAATTTTCAGTTGGAAAAATTAATTTCAAATAAGGAAAAATTAATTCCTTATAAAACAATTGAATTTTTAACCTAAAAATATGGAGTTTCAACAAAAAAGTTCATTTTTAATCAAATAGTTATCTTTTAGGTAACAAAAATTATTTTTAACATAAAAAAGAAATTTAAAAAAAATGCATAAATTTTTACTAAAATAGTCGAATTCCCAACCAAGGAGATTTTTTTTCTATAAAAAATAGAATATTTCATCAAACTACGTACATTTTCAAGCAAATAGTTACATTTCTGAACTAAAAAAAATCAATATTCAATTAAAAATTGAGTTGTTAAATTTAAACTGATATAGTCCACTAGGTCCCATAATTGAGAACCATTGGAGAGCAATTTGCCACGAATGATTCACCACTTGTGTTTACTCATATAAACTCAAGTCGGGAAAACCTTCCAGCTTAATTGCTTTCTAATGGCTTTTTGACGAGCTCGCTTTCCCCATGAGT
>JAUELO010226919.1:0-15891 GCA_032357855.1 Amphibolips quercusostensackenii | reverse complement strand
TAAGTTTTTCATTGTTCAACTTTATTTGGAAAAAATCGGCTTTATTGGGTATTTCGAAATGTTTTTTAGGTAAGGGCCAAATCTAGACCTGCTGGGCCGATGTAGGTTGTGAATTTAAATGCATCGCAATAAAAGACATAAGAACATGTACGTTTTCACTGAGATTTAGGATTTAGGTTCTTTATTGAAGCGAAAAATCACCTTTATTTGCGATCTTACATGTTTTTTGAGAAAAGGGTAAAACCTAGACCTGTTGGCCCAATTCAGGTGGCGAATTCAAATTCATCGTATCAAAATACAGAAGGTTAAGTACATTTTTACTGAGATCTTCGGTTTTTGATTTTTTTGTTTAACTTTTTTCACGTGAAAACAGCTATTTAACCAGTTTTGAGGTGTTTCATTGAGGTCAGAGCTAAACTTAGATCTGCTGGACGAATTCTGAAGGCGGATTTGGATTTAGCGCATCAAAGTACATAGGGGTATATGTGTCTCATACCCAGATCCGACAACTTTTTTTTGTGTGTGGCTGTGTAGTTAGTTTTCTCATTCAAGAATTTTAGGGGTCTAATTATACTTCAGCATTTTCCACACCAGAAAAGCTAGACAAATTTAAGCAAATATTTCATCCAGTAAAGTATGCAAAAAAATGGTTCAGATCATCCAGTGCCAGAGTGTGTCTAGTCAGTACCCACTCAACAATGTTTCAAAAACTTAAGTCACTTAAGCATTTTATAAAAGCTTAAATTTGTTTTGTAAGTAGTATTTGGCAATATATTTACAAAAATACCGGTCAGCTTACTCAGTGTCAGAACATGACCAGTTAGCACCCCTTCAAACATCTCAAAAATTAGCTAGTCTTATTTCGAAATTTCGTGGTACCAATCGCGTCACAGTCTTTTACTCGTATATTAATAAAGATTGAAATATTTGTGGGAATAGTTGATACGGAAACATTGACAAACATGCTGCAAATGCAACGCAGTAACAGAACACATTAAATCAGGATCCCTGTAACAATTATTAATTTGTATCATTTTCACATTCCATTTCATCTTTTTCATCAATATTATCATCTGCATCAGCATCATCTGTTTCATCCAATGCTGCGTCACCATCATCTAGAAATAAGTGATTATACAGCATGTAATATAAATAAGTGACATTGAATTGAATTATGTGTTATAAAATGTGGAAGAATCCTTCGCATTAATTATTTTTATACAACATTTGTGAATGATGTGGAAAACGCGCAAAAATTTTGAATCAAGCTTAATAATACAGTGCTAAATAGTGTACAAATAATAGTCTGTATTCAAACATTCCCAGAAAGTTGTTAAGTAGTTTTGTTTTTGCATATTTGTGAACATTTGTGATGCATTCTTTACTACTTTCAAAATATTTCCTTCAGATATGAGTCCTTCCACGGAATTTACCTAAATTCTGTGCAGGTTGAATTATAACGGCATTTATCAAAGTTGGTAATTGATCTCCCTCTAACCAAAAAAATTCGTATCTGCCTTCACTTTTCTTTTAACCATTTCAATGTGAAGATATGTTTAATGGAATTTTGAAACTCGCATTGAGCTAGATATTTGCAAAACAGGCCTAACGCTTAAAATGTTCTAATAATTCTTACTTGAAAGGTGACAAACTTGATGCATCAACAATCTTTGTTTTGATTTGAAAGGTGTCGATGGAATCTCTGACATTGTACGTTCTTAAAAATATTGCAAATCTTCCTTTATTCACCTCAATGATCTTTTTTATTTTATAGAGCTGGCAGGTGAATTCTTCCACTTTTTCAAATACATGCTTATAGTTATTTTCATGCAAATAAGCAATTAAATTAAATGCCTTTTGGAAGGCTTTATTGCTAAGGACCAAACTAAGAGGTTTTTTTACCTCTTTCTGAAGAAAGAAGGATTATAATCAAACCCAGTTATTGCGTGAAGGCCTGGGAAGAAAAGTACACACAGAGACGCCCCTAAATCTTAAAAAAATTAATTTACAATAATGAACCTTTGGGAATCTTCTACTCCGAGTTTCATTTAAATTGTTAAAAAGCTTTTTCGGTTTTCCATACTTCCCAGCCTGATGATAAGATTGTTAGTGTCGGAGCATCTAATTAAAACATTAGCATCATAATCCATATTGCAAGCATGATACACAATTTTTGTATCAGCCTCTTCATGTTCTGTGCATATGAAATCATTCTCGATTGTTTTTTGCACTTTACCGTCGTGAACTTTATACTGCTAACACTGATTAAAATTCAGTTGCACAATATCGCTTACAAAAATAGTGCCAAATAATTGTCTTTTAAATGCGCGATGAGAAATTTTGCGAGGGGCGGCTGACTGGCCGGGTTCCGGCACTGGGCCGGCTAAATGGTATTTTCGTAAAGAATATTGTAGGTGCTGCTTGAACAAGAAATTAGCGCTTTCCTAAAATAAATAAATTTTTTTAGTTTTTCGACATGTTTGCGGGGCTGTGGGCCCCAGGTGTTCTAGCACTAGCCGGCTGACTAGGCCATGTCAATGCACACAATACATGTAACCAAATATTAAAAAACTAGCTTGCCTAAAATACTAACTAATATTATCAAATTAAAGTTCATATTAAAGGAAAAAATCAGAAGCAATTAACTTTGGGTCGCTCCACTTTATAGAAACATATGACTCCAGCATCAGCATGCATTGACAATTTTTCTGATACTGGTTATTTACAAACAGTTTTTGAATAACCTTAAGGTGGTTTGCGAAACTAGCAGCAATTATAATGTATGTTTACCCTTACACCTACGGCGTTTCAAAATCTCCTTCTGGAATATGGTTGTGGTTTGGTATTAGAAGTTACTTATCGGAAAAAAGTAGAAAATTCTGGCTGATCAGTTCTTCGTTTCTAGATTTTCCATAAAGATGTTGGCTGTTATAGGGGAGATTGGAGATCCTATTGCTGCTCCTGAGATTTGTTTATAGAATTAGTTATCAAAGGAGAAGTAGGTATTTTTAAGACAGTGTTCTAATAATGGTATGAGATCAGAGGGAAAGTTTGCAAAGGATTTAATAATATCTATTGTATCAGAGATTAGTACTTTTGTAAAGAGAGATACTACGTCGAAACTAAATAAGATGTTTTTTGGTTTAATGTGAATCTGTTGTATCTTGTTAATAAAGTCAAATGAGTTTTGTACGTGTGTTATTGAGTTTCCTGTAAACGGCTTTAGTTCTTTGGCGAGAAAGCGTGCTAGGTTGCAAGTTGGTGAGTTTATTGCGCTGACGATCGGTCCTAGTTAGTTTCGACATAGTATCTCTCTTTACAAAAGTACCAATTTCTGGTACAATAGATATTATTAAATCCTTTGAAAACTTTCCCTCTGATCTCATACCATTAACAGAACACTGTGTTAAAAATACTCACTTCTCCATCAATAAACAATTTTATGAGCAAACCTCAGGAGCAGCAATGGGATCTCCAATCTTCCGTATAACAGACAACATCTTTATGGAAAATTTAAAAACTTATATCTTTAACTAATCCAAGCTTAAGCCGGAACTTTGGTACCGTTACGTTTACGACACTTTTGTCATCTGGAGACATGGACTGGACGAACTATACAAGTTTTTTTAATTTGTCAATCGATTACATCCCAATATCCAATTCACCATGGAAATTGACCAAAACGGAAAATTGCTTTTCTTGGACGTACTAGTTCACAAAATATCTGAGAACACATTAGGACATAAATTTTACAAAAAACCGACCCATACAAAAAGATACCTGCATGCCTTCTCCCACCACCACTTATTTCAAAAGCATTCGGTCATCAACTCCCTCATTTACAGAGCTGTTTTCATAACAGATAAAGATAACTTACAAAAGGAACTACAAAACGTTAAGCAAATCCTAATACAGAACGATTACACAAATAAACAAATTGATAAAGCAATAAAAAAATGCACTCAAAATAACAAGTCAGCACAATCTACTAAAAAAAGAGAGAGAAAAACGAACACTATTCTACCCTACATCCAAGGTGTCACAGAACAAATAGAAAAAATTCTCAACAAGCACAATATTCAAACCATATTCAAACCACATGCAAAAATAGGACAACTTCCAAACAACCCTAAAGATAAAAAGACACATCTCAGTGATCCTGGAGTATATGAAATCCCTTGCTCTTGTGGCAAAGTCTACATTGGAGAAACCAGGAAAGTAGTGAGCCAGCGTGTAGAGAAATATGAAAGTAAACTCAGGCTAAAACATTTCACGCCATCAGCACTAGCTGAGCATCATATTAATACCGGACATAGCATTTTATTTGACCAAAATACCATAATCGCAAAAGCATGTAATATTTTCTTAAGAAAACACAGAGAAGCAATTGAAATTTTAAAACACCCTAAAAACATCAATAGGGACAGCGAATATAATACCAATCTGATTTGGCTTCTCGTTCTCCTGCGTTATTTGAAAAAGACTTGTTTGGCCAATCAGGTTCAACCAGCCTCCATAGTGGGGCGCTATGTCCAATCACAGGCATCGTAGAGAGCATACATATAAGAACAACATAACCTCAAACTTCAGTTTCAGGTGCGCCCTAAAAGTGAACTGCAAGGTTCACAAAACTTCGGCAAGATTCGTAGTTATTAACACGATTAAAAAACCAAAAAAACTCTTTTATTATGTTTAAAAGTTTGCCATAAGGAAAACGGCAGGATTTTACCGGGAGCAAGTTCCATTCTAAAAAATTACACCCGCTTCTGGCGCAATCGTGGCAGCGTTTTAGCTGTGAACACGTCTCACGACAGTGAGATAGGTGGTTACAGTCTGCGATAGACTCGAAAGAACAATCTAGCAAAAGTCTCTTGCACCTTAAGGACTCGGAGCGACCTGAGGACGTCCGCCTGCTGCATTTTCACTGTATTTCTCTTACAATTTGACTGACACGCAGGGGTGCATTTCAGTCTCCTAACTGTTTAAAGCTTGGCACCTTCGAGAGCACTGATGTCTAAAACGATAAGCCTAACAAAATAATTCAAGTTTCAAACGTCGCAACTCTCTTATAAAGTTCTTATATTTATGCTAATGATTTGTTTGATGCTGTTACTCAACCTTTCAGTGACCGTCAAGTTTCATTGGTAATAGTTTCCTGCAAATGCTCATTCCTATTCTAATTCACTTTGCAGATATTTCTCTGTGTTTGAGTTCTAAGCGCTATATTTTTGTTGAAGTGTGGGCTCAGTTATTGTCGTGATGACTCTTTGATCAGCAGGCTCCGACTTTGTTTGATTAGGTTCAGTCTTAACCAAGGTGTAGGCTAGTGTAGCCTTCAGATTAGTGAAACTATTTAAAATCATGTAAGTTATTTAGACAATTCAGGTTTTTGAGTTTATTCATTTAAACTTAGTGTTTGCTTCACTTTCAATTTCTTGTTGAGTGATTTTCCTAATAAAATCACCTTTTAATGTTGTGGGAAGTGACAAGTCGGATGACGTATTACATCTGGCAGCATAGGGATCGAACATTCAATAAACAATCGTAAACGTAGCTTTCAGACGCTCTTTTTTTGCTGATTTTCACAAACAACCAAAAAATTTTTTCTACAAAGCAAGTGCTTTGTCGGATGATTTTCCTGATAATATGTAGATTCAACTCTTAAAATAAATTTAAAAAAATATAATTTTTTTGAATTGACTTAAACAATGCTTTTTTTATTTACGGTTTAAAAATGATTTTGAGACATTACCGAAGTGAAAACAAAAGATAAACGGATGTTGCAAGAACCACTGGGTTCAGCTTAGTCGAGCTCCAGCGTGGTTTGGCTAAAATTTAACGTTTTTGTTGGGAATTCAACTATTTGGTAAAAAATTTGATGATTAATTACCTTCAGTTTAGAAATTTCAACATTTGGTTGAATACTGATATAATATGTTAAACATTTTTTGCTTTGCTTGGAAATTCAAGTTTTTGTTGAAAATCGTACTTTTTTGCAAAAAACCTTATTTTTTTGGGCTTGAAAATTCAACATTTTGTGTAGATTTTTTCCAAAGACTTTTTAATCTCTTTCAGTAAAGTCTTTATCTTTTTTGGTTAAACATGCAATTTTTTTTTAATTAATTAGTTTTAGTTGTGGAATCCTCCCTTAAATTAAATATTCGTCTTTTAGGTTAAATTTTACTGTTTCCCTGTTCAATTAAAATATGTTTTTAATTGAATATCAAATATTTTTTTTTTTTGAGAAAATATTTTGTTGTTGTTGAAAATTCCACTATGTTTCTGACACGTGAATTTTTTTGTTGAAAATTAATTTTTTTATTAAGATTTATCATTAATTAGATTTGTTGAAAATTAGACGTGTTTCTGAAACAATCATCTTTAGGATTTAAAAAAATAAACTATATGGTTGAATATTTAACTATTTTATTAAAAATTCTTTTCTTTTAATTTAAAGTTCAGATATTTGATTGTAAATATTATTTTTTCCTAATTAATTAGTTTTGTTGTGATTATATTATTTGGTTGAAGACTTATTTGCAAAGGTCAAAAAATCATCTTAAGGGTTACACATTCAACTAATTTGTTGATCATTATTATTTAGTTGAAAAATCTACTATTTGTTAGATAATTATCTTTTTTCTTTAAAAATTTAACTGCTGCGTCTAATAATCGTCTTTTTAAATCAAAAATTTATTTATTTTTATATTGAAAAATTTCTGATTGAAAATTCCATTTTCTTTTGAGAAATTCCTTTCTTCTGCTTGAAAAATAAGCTATTTGGTTAAAAGTTCACATATTATTTTGATTCAAATAGCCAATATTCAGACCTTAATGACTTATTGGTTAATAAATAATTTTTTGTGCTAGAAATTTAACCATTTTCTCAAAATATATATCTTTAATGGTTGAAAATTCAACTATATTGTGGAAAAGTCATCTCTTTGTTCGAAAATATCTATTTTTGGCTTATTGATTCGACTATTTAGATAAGGATGTAATAAATTGTTATTGAAATTCATTGCTTTCGTTTAAAAATTAGACCATTTTTTTAATTAGTTTTGAAAGGTCAAAAGTTTAACTATTTGATTCTTAATCATACTGTTTGGTCTAGAATAATTTTTTTGTTTGTTTAAAATTGAGCTATTTGGTTAAGAATTAATCTTTGCGTGATTTAATTTGAAAGAATTCAGATTTAGATTCAGAAAAATTTCAAAACAAAAAAGATTCCTTCCTAATTAATTACAATACTAATACACATATTAAACATAAAGAACTTTTACAATGATTATAATCATTTAATAATTAAGTTAGAAGCTTATTATTTTTTAATTATTTCATTTTAAATTTTATATATATATATATATATATATATATATACATATATATTAATTGGAATATTTTAAATTAAATAAAATTATTAACAATAATTTTTAATTTTAATAATAATATAATTATATAATAATAAATTTCAATAATTTAATTTTACAAGAATTAAAAATAAAAAATATGTGATATTTAATAGGTAACATCTACAGAAATACAAAAGGTTTTTTTCTAGTTCAAACTTTGAAAAGTTTCAGTCTTAAGAGAGTTATGAAAGATCAAAACACGTGTTTGTTGACAAATAATGCTTAAAAGTTTATAAATGTTAATTTATAGTACCTGGAAGGTTTTTCTAACTACAAAAAGAACAAAAATTTGTTTTTGGTTTTATAGGACACCATGACATATTTCTATTTGGACTTTTGGCTGCTAATAAGAAACTTAATCTGCTACGAGCGCGCGAAATAAAAAAAAATACTTTATACAAAATTGTATTTCAAACAATTAGTACCTTTATATAATTAATTGTAACATACTTTGTCACTTTTCTTATAATATTTGTTTTTGAGCATTAACAATAACAGTTAGGAGATTCTAAAATATTTTCCTAGTGAAATTTTACTACTAATAGACATTTTTTTTTTAATAAAGGTTTTTCAACAAAGTTTAATTTATTTTATTCAACGATACCTACTGGAAAATATACATGTTTTGAAACTTACTAGATTGCTTTGAAAAAATGTCGACAATGTTTGTGAATAGTGTAAAAATCTTATGAAATACAAATATCTTACAAGAACAAGCTTAGGGCATATATAATTGATTAGATAAGGAAGGCAGTGTGTTATATAATGTAGTAAAGCGTAAAACGAATCACTAGTCACACTGCTATTCAAATTCTTCATTTACAGTAATTAGTTTTTTCTCAGGAAGAAAAATGAGAATCCTTTCTTCTTTAATCCCAGCTTTGGCAGCTCTTCTTAATTCAATTGGTAACTATATTAATATGATAATATATCTATATTTCCATAAACATTTTTAAGGATTCCGCTAATACCAATCTGTCCGCATCTATCCTGATGTGAATCCGTGAAAATACTTTAAATCCCTTGAAATTATTCGAAACCTTTAAATTATTTAAAAAGGACTTTACATTTTTTAAACCCTTTGATTTAATTATACTATTAAGCAATATGCCTTTCGAGGTAAGCGTGACTTACTCGGTGAGAAAGGGATTAATATGGAAAAGGGGGTATGGATTTTTTAAATAATTACAGAATCTCCGTGGTGTTTATTTAAATCACGAGTTCATTTTACAACATGTCCCCGACCAAGATTGCTGATAAATCTCTCTAGCGATCACCTAAAGTGAAGAGCCCCA
Organism: Amphibolips quercusostensackenii; assembly: GCA_032357855.1. Lineage (NCBI taxonomy): Eukaryota > Metazoa > Arthropoda > Insecta > Hymenoptera > Cynipidae > Amphibolips > Amphibolips quercusostensackenii. The sequence goes on along the minus strand of JAUELO010226919.1, from coordinate 7,184 downwards.
CAAATTTATCATGTAAAGCTTACCACTCGGTCCTATTATTATCTAAGTTTTTTGTTTTATGCGTCATTCCCTCCGCTAATACTTTTCTTCTTCGCGCATTTATTATAAACTATTTTTGCCACACTTTTTTGCCTTGACACACTTCTCTCGCTTTTTTTGCGTATATGTATCTTCTTCCCATGCAAGCTCTTGCGTTCCTATAGCTTCTAATGTCTCTTCGATTTAGAGTCTTATTTATGCATTCTAGCAATTCTTTTCGCAGTCTACCTCTTGGCACACTGTCATTTGCTTCACCTTGATACTCTTGTTTCGTCAGTCTTTTGTCTGTCATTCGCTCAACACGCCCAAACCATATTAACGCATTTCTTTCAAATATGTGAACCAGTATTTCTTTCACCCCACATTATTTCAGGATCATCTTATCAGTCACCTTGTCTATAAGCGTTTAACCGCATGTCATGTGAAAAAACTTCATGTTAATCCGGTTTGTTTTACTCTTATTCTCTTCTTGGTAGGTCCAGGTCTTGCTACCGTACAACACAGTATGTATAAATATAGAGTTATTTATTGCTTTTTTAGGTGATGGTAGGTCCTGCTCTACAAGTAACCTTCTCACCCTCGTTTATACGCCTATCAACTTTACATCTATTTCTTTGTCATTTGTAAATAGGGTACCAAAATTTAAGTACTAACTGGCTTGTTTTATTTTTTCATCGTTGAGGACATGGTTGCATATTGTTTTCTCAGCCTCTTATTCAAACACTATAATTTTTGTTTTATTTACTTAAGTTTAAGGCCCATGTTCTTTATGCTCTTATTTAGATTGTTCAACATTCTTTGCAAGTCTTTGGTTGACTCTGTTTTGACATCTTTATCTTCTGTGGACGCTAACCCACGTACCTTCACTGTTTCGAGATCCACGCCTTTTTTATCGAAGAGGGCTATATTGCAGTTATAGTGTTCTACAGTTTTATTTTGAAGTAGTTCCGTCAAAGTGCCTTTAAAACGTCTAGTATCCCGTCTGTATCATGTAACATTTTACCCCTGCTATTTATAATGCTGGCTCTGTATTTCTGCTTCCTTTCATACTGATAAATGCTAACTCACTAAACAGCTTCTTGCTTCCCTTGTAATCTATTTGCATTTTCTTCTCTTCTTCTCTTTCAATTTCATCTTCACTTACCTTTTACTTGTAGTTTTCCTTTCCTCTTGTTCTGTCTATAATCATTTGTAAGTGTATTTCTCTGCTCATCGATGAGGCCTGTGATGTTTAACTTTTTTTGATACGCTTGTTTCTTTTCGTGGACGGCTGCGTCGATTTCATTATTCCACGACGTATCACCAGTCATTCTTCCTACAACCACAGTATCATCATTCACCAAAGTTCATTTTCGAGATGAGAAGGTTATGATCAGTAATGCATTCAGATCCCCTCATGACCCCTCTGTCCTTTACAAGCTCTCTTAGTCTTATATCCGCAACAACGTGCCTGATCCTGTAGCCGTCATTTGTAATGCTTTAGGAAAGCGAAAAAATAAGAAAATTTTTGTTGTCCTGTTCCGACGATTGAAAAAATGATCGCGCCTAGGCATTTATATATTTGGTATAATTTTTGAATTTATATTGATTGAGTGTAATTGCCAAATATAAAAATTTTCATCAGATGCTAAATTTATTCATTCAATATCATTTCCAAAAAATTATGAAATTAAAATGCAGGCTTCATGAGCAATGTGGGAATTAAAATTAAAATTATAGAAAGTTCTGAAATAAACAAGTAATGGTAATTTTGTGGTGTAAATTTTTCATCATATAAATAAATATAATATCAAAGAAAGACGTGAGAGTTTGTTTTTTAAACACTTGTATCATCAATATTCGTTTGCCGTGACAATCTTAGATTATTGTGGAAAATGAAATTCACATAGGTCATACTTTTAGAGAATGTTACATGAAGAAAATTAATCTCCGCATGAATATATCTTATCTATAGTATTTGTATTGTGAAATATGGAGGATCAGGGCATTTACTCTTTTTAAACGTGAAAGAAGACAAACGATTTCGTAATCTATTTTACTATTTCTCAGAAGACAAATTATGTAAGCCAGGTATGTAAGCGGCTGCTGGCTCGCTGATTGGCCCAGACTCCGGCAACGGAGTCGCAACGAAGCGGTATGGACACCGTACTCTGTGCTGCCTTCCTCCAAGCTCGCGCGCCTCGTGCTATTTTACAATTTGTTTGAAAATATGCTACAGGATAAAAAAGTTAAAACGTCGGTTAAAATATCAAATGATATTACCCTTCTATTTTGGCTTCACCTAAATATTTATTTACAAATTTGAATGGTGATTCTACGACGATATTTAAGAAATTGCGAGTTTTCGAACTATTAATTATTCATGAATATGAATAATTTTCGGGTAACAATTTAAAATTCCCCTTTTCTAGAATAAAAATTTAAATATCTGAAAATTAGGTGAGATTAGGCTAGCTGAAGTCGTGTTGTTGATTCTACTAATAATTATCCTAAAACAAATGGTAGATAATATATACGGATGAAATACATTAGGTAATCGCGTCTTATGGCTAAAGCGTATCTCCTTGGGAATATTCTTTTTTTATAATTTTTTTATATTTATTGATAGATTTTTTTAACGGGGCACCGACGCTACGTTGAGTGCAATGGCCGACGCTATGCTCAAATGAGTAAGTGAGAGAGAAAATACCGGGGGAAAGCGTGTTCAAGAAAATCACGCCAGTCTTAATCCTCGCCCACGGCGTTAGCACGTGGCCGCGAAAACCCGGCGTTAAGTTTGCACTCGGTAAATGCATGACTCTCTTGCATTAGCCCGTTTCTCAGGGTCAATGGCCAGGAACACCCAATTTGAGTTGGTTTTCAATACACGAGTAGAGAATCACGTGGTCAGCTGCTTACCTAGTGGTTCTCAATTATATGCTACTGGCCTATTTCAGAAAATTAAAAATTATTTTCACCATTACACTTTAATTTTATCCATTAAAAATTTATAAGTTTAATCAGTATGAATTTAAAAATTATTCCAAAAAGATAGATAAATGGTTACGATATTTCCCTAAATTGTCGGAAGAGCACGACCGAAAATATCCTCATATTTTCGCTTCCACGAAAAATCCGTTTACCAATGAAAAAAGTGTTTTTGCTCAACTTACCAAGAATTTTTTTTTTAATTGAAAGATAATTCCTTTGTCTTATTTTTTAAAACTTGTAAAATAAAAGAGCAAGTCCATTAATTTTTGAAAATGAGACATTTTAGCTCTTATAAAATTAGATAATTTAAGGTTGACCGCAAATCTAAATTTTCAGAAACCTCTTGCTATAAACTACTGTAGCTTACAGAGATATAAGACTGAAAATTCTATTTCTGAATTATTGTTTCTTCGGTTCGATTTTTTTGTAACAAATCAATTAATATCCTTAAAGAAAGTAGATTTAAACCTGCTAACAATAATTTAAAATGTCCTATATTATAATTTTTTCGAGAATTTGAACTATCAGAAATAATTTTTTTAGTATTTTTTCTCACTCAAAATTTCAGCAATTTCTAAGTGGCGGTTTTTTGATAATAAACAAAATTTTCACACCCGCTGACCATCATCAGACTGAAATTGTCAACCTGACGCTGGCTATGCAGGTACCTGAAGAAGTTGCCTGCCTAAGCAGCGTGAAATTGCCAATTTCAGTCCGAGACGATTAGCGGGCGTGAAATTTTAATGCAGTTTTTCAAATATTTTAAAACCGCTATTTAGGAAATGTGCGAAATCTTAAGTAAAAAAAAAAAAAAAAAAAATGGTTTTTAACGATTCAAATTCTCGGACAACTTAAATACAGGAAATTTTAAATGAATGCAAATACAAATAAACATAGCACATTTTTAACGAATTTAATCTTGAAGGCGAATTTTAAGAAAAAACGGGATAGAAAATATATCGTATCCATCAAGGTTCAAAGGATATTTTACCCCCTTAACGCTTTTAATGCACAATGTAAAATTAAGGCTTTGAAAGCTGATAACTTTTAATTAAAGTAACCATTACCCATGTGAAATTCTAAGGCAAACTGAAAATTTGAGAAATCACAAAACAATTTAAATTTTTCATGAACTTTTATTAGCTAATATAAAATTTTGTTTGAAAACATTTAAATAATTTAAATTTTTATTAGATGAATTTTAGCTTATTTGATTTGAATAAAGTTCAATTTTTCTAAAGAATTACTTTCAAATTATGAATCTGCATGTCTAAAGTTGTTAACAAAATGTTTTATTTGGAAATTTTCATACTTTGCGTCACATATTTTGGGAAAATATAATTCTCTGTTTTTTGTTGCAGAATTAAGTTCGCAGTCAGAGACTTCGCGTAATAGCGCCCCTATGTCTGGTGTTCTTCGTGCTGAAACTTCTCATTCTTCTGATAGAAATGATTCTTCTGAAAGGTCAAGATCCCGGTCTCCTCCTAGAAACTCTGATCCTGCCGGATTTCAATATGCTGCGCTTCCTCCTACTGAGTACGATCCTGCATGGTTTTCTCCTTCCGAGTTTGATCCTGACGGGATTCATTATGCCGGATATCACCCTGCCGAGTTTCTTCCTGACGAAGTACAACCTGTTGTGTATTCTTTTACCAAACCTTTTTTTACAGACAAATCATCTTCCACAAAACCTTCTCCAGCTGCAAGATCTTCTTCTTCAAAGCCTCTTCCTTCTACCAAGCCTCCCCGATCACGGCCCTCTCAACTCACCAGTGGGATAGTTCCACCTACCAGGCTTCCTTCTTATAACAAAGGTGGATGGGGATATGAACATCTTCAATTCATTCGGCTAACTTCTCGCAGCAACCCGCATAGGGTATTTGAGTTTAGAAGATATACTTTTCCCGCTAATAAATTAAATGAATTAAAAGTAGGAGAACAACGCAATAAGCTTGCGCCTACTCAAGAACAAATTGCTGTATCAACATCTGGTGGTGACGTATTTGCAATATTAGAAAGCACTCATACTATAGCTGGCATATATGCTTATAATAAAGGTAAAAAGACTTATAAGCGGGTGAAAATAAACATGGGAAGCAGCGTGATTACCATGTTGAGCCCAGAAGAAGTTGCTGAAATGCCAGTAGGTAGCAACCGCCCAATAGCCAGAAATTATGAAATAAAGAAATTAAAGGAAATTTAGACCGCAATCCTTTCTATTATGCATTTATTCTCAAACAATCAAACTAAAATGCAATATTATTCATAAACTAAATTTTAATTAAAATCCTACAAATAAATTGTAATAAAAAATGACTATAAAATGTTTGATGACACTCAAGGCTTGAATTTTTTGTCCATGCCTTAATCAGTCTCTTTAAGAAACAAAAAGAGAAAGCTTATTTGTATGCACACACAAAAATAATAAAAAAGAAACTTTACTATAGGTTTATAATATACCAGTAATAATTATATCATAGGGTAAACCATCTTATAGTAGACATGAGTGTTTCACCAAGTTTTTTATTAAGTCTATCTTACAATTTATTATTATCAGTGATGAGTTAGTGATCTATAAAAGAAAATAGATATAATAAATGCTGCTAATTAAAAAAGCAGCTTTTTTTTAGTTGCTATTGCAATTAAGTAACTATCGCTACCTTTATAGTTACTTTTGTAATAAATACATCATTGAAAAAAAAGGTTAAGCAACTATCACAAGGTTTCCCTAGAAGCAACTGTTATCTTTGTAAATGACATCGGCTCTCAGAAGCACCGCTGTCAATGAAACCTATGGCCACGTATAAGGACTGTCAGAAGGGTGGCTTTATGGTACGACAAAACCCTAACGATGAGCTGGCTTAAGCCTTGTGAATCTTCAGTACACGAAGCGACCCAAGAAAAACAGCTTCCTGCAGCTATCTCGCAAGTGCCTTAATATATTTCTGGCACGTGGGTATAGCTTCAAGGTTACTAGCAGGTGATAGTTTTGCACATCAATAGTACTAATGAAAAGGGCAACTTCCTCAACTGATTATTTCGGATACAGTTGTTGCAGCTTTCTTTTAAAGGCATAAAACCACACCTTCTTTTGCCTTTCCTTGACGGTGATGTTGTAGTTAACCGAAGCCGAGATTTCGATCACGAATATATTTCGTTTTTTGAAGTCTTGAAAAGCGGTCTTAGTCTTCGATTGTGCAACGAAGACTGCATTGCGTAATCATTATTCTGAAAATTTCTGCAGTTCTCATTTTGGTCCATTGACTCTTATTCCTTTTGGAGCGTTCGGCAGGGCAGGGTCATGGTCAACACTATAAGAAGAAGCAGATGATTTTAAAGAACACTCACAGCCACAATTAGTCTATACACATAAGTAATTTCTCCGACAGTGGAACAACTGGCTAGTACGTGTTCTGGGTACTCAGCGTGTGCATGCTACGATCTGCACTTATCGTCTGCATTAGGTCCTGATGATCTGACAAAAGCGAAACTTTGTTTCTTCGGCAAGGACTGATTTATTACAATTCTGTGAAAGTTTCCATGCATGTTCTTGTCGACTAGCTGTTGGCGAAAGTTTTAAACCTCTGCTTTCTTTACTTCGGATGTTAGAAGTAAGGCATCTACATGGTGCAATGCACTTTTCAAACCTTTGATGCTAAAATTAAGGCTGGGATTTTTAGCCGCCTGCCCTAGCTTGATGAATAAACGCTCTTTCTCCAATCATTTTACCCCAAGAGCCACGTCCCATATGCGGATTTGTGGTAAGCTCAGGTATGTATATTGCTTAGGTCTTTCTGGAAACAAGATGTCGTTTAGCGCTTCTATAGAGGAAACAGGTTCTTTGGGGATGTTATCAAGTTTTCCAAGGCTGAGATCAACCCTGGCGCATTATTCTAACCTTAACTCCATTCCAATCCCTTAGGTGTACTATTTGACACTCTTAAGAACTATATAAAGCTGCTCTCTGATGATACTATATATATATATATATATATATGTGTGTGTGTGTGTGTGTGTACTTGTGTACATAAACTTTGACAATTAAAAGTTTGTCATAAGAAAAACCGCGGGATTTCACTGAAATTAGGTGCTATTCTAAAAAATTATACCCGCTTCGGGCGAAAGCGTAGTAACGTCTCAGCTGTAAACACGTCTTACGACAGTGAGATAGGTAG
>JAUELO010226822.1:0-15892 GCA_032357855.1 Amphibolips quercusostensackenii | reverse complement strand
ATATATATATATTTATAAAATTCGAAAATTCTCATAGTCTCACATTAATTCTGACAAAGTTTAACGATGTCATATATATACTTGATTTTATATAATTTGAAACTGTGCCCCTCTTTCCTCCACTCGACACCTAAAATTCTAAGGACCTGTCTGCAAGCCAAAAGAATATGCGTGAAAAATTTGGTGCCAATTAGAGAAAAGCTGTGGCTGTGCCCCTCCTCTTCCAACAATCTGCGGAGGGGGATAGATCTTAAGGGTATGGGGGGCGGCAAACTCTTACGGCCTTTCTGGGAGCCTAAAGAGTATGTGTGCAAAATTTAGTGCCGATTAGACAAAAATGGTAGATTTGCGTAAGCATCAATACTTTTTTGGCCACTTGATTTTATATATTTTAAAAGTGCCCCCCCCCTCCTGCCGCCTACTTCACAAGCCTTCTAATACTCTCACGACTTGTCTCGGAGCTGAAGGAATGTGTGCAAAATATGGTCTGATTGGATCAAAACTGTTGATTTGCATAAGTATCATACGTTTGTGGCCACTTTATTTTATGTATTTTAAAAACTGCCCCCCCCCCGCTCCATCTTTCTGCAATATTTTTACAACCTCTCAAGGAGCTAAAGACTATAAGTGACAAATTTAATGCCGATTGGTCAAAAACTGTGTCCCCCCCATCTGCCCCACCATAATACACTTAGGAACTGTCTCAGAACCTAAAAAATTAGTGTGCCAAATTTGGTGTCGATCAGTCAAAAACTTTGGATTCAAATAAGCTCAATCAATGAATAATTCGATTTACCTTAAGAACTATCTATAATGCCTAATCTACACGTGTATAAATTTGCAAGTCTTTTATGTTGTATTTAATTTTTTGAATTACCTTGCCTGGTTGGACTTGATATTGATAGGGCGGATAATGATGATTCTGTGAAAGAATATAAAAATTTATCAATAAAAAATTTTTTCAAAAAACCCCAAAGTGAGTGATAAAATTGAAGATACCTATGTTGATCGTTTTTGAAAATATAAGATAACAAATATAAGCGCTTTAATTTGTTAGAAAATTTAACGATTTGTCATATTTTAAGTCAGTAATTCTCTAAAATATAAAAAAATAATTATTAATATTAGGTGCACTTCTTTGTTATTTTAGTGTATTCTTTATTACAATTTTAAATGTGTAAATACTACTTTTTTCAGGTTGCATTTTAGTTTCTGAATTACCTAGACTGGTTAGCCTCGGTGATGGTGGATTGGATGATGACGGCGATCCTGTAAAAAAATATAGGGATACGAAGTGATTTTTTAAAACCTAAAAATTAGTTTTGATATTAGGTGTAAATATTTGCTAAATTAATTATTTTAAATATAGGATTATGAGTGAAAATCTAATATTTGTTTTATATTCAATTTTTTTTTTTAATACCTTGTCTTAAACTCGATGATGATTGATTTGATGATGATGACGTCTCTGTGAAAAGAAATATAGGGATTTTTTGTAAACTAAACTTTTCAACGAACCCCAAAGTTGATGGTCGACATAAAGATACCCACGTTAATCTTTTTTCTTTTGAATAAGATAGATAATATAAACGTATTAATTTTCACAAAATCTTATACTTCAAGGCACTTTTTTGAGTGAAATTTAAATTATAAAAATATTATTTCAATTCAAATATTTTGAAACTAAATGACAATAAAATTCCTAAATTCAAATAAAAATATTGCAATATTCAGATATTTAATTAACAGCTTGTTCATTCAAAAAAAAAAATTTATTATTTTCAAACTGTTTAACATAACCCATTCCCTTGCGCTTTCAAAAACTAGCATAGGATTTTACATAGAGAAGTTCGTTTTTCGGTAAAATATGAAAAAGATGTACCTGTTTTGAAATGTTCAAGAAATAACTCTTATACAATGAATTTTAATTACGAAAAACTTTCATTTCCTTATAATTCGGAATAAGCAGAATTTTTCCATCTTTGTATAAAAAGGAACAAGTGATATTAATTTTTCAAGTCATTGCAAACTATCTTTCAGAAACTAATCACTTTTAGCAATAATTAACTGGGTTTCGTTAGTTCCAGAAAGTATTAATTTCCCATGATTCAGGAGGGTGAAAAATTGTTTAAGTAAACACGATTTTTTTTAAATTTGCAAATATCACAAATAAATAGTAAGTTAAATATCTTTAAAACCTTGATGAACACGATATTTTTTGTTACGTTTTCTCTGAAAACGCGCCGTCAAGATTAAATTCACTAAAATATTGCCATGTTTATTTTAGTTCGCATTGATTTAAAATTTCCTGTATTTCAGTTTTTCGAGAATATAAATTGTCGGGAATCAATTTTCAGTACTTTTTTTACGCGGTATTGATTGCATTAAAATTAGAAACAAGGAGAAAAACATAAGGAAAAGAGGAAAAAGAAGAGGAGAAAGGAGAAAAAGAAAAAAATAAGAAAGAAAAAAAGAGGGCCAAGGAAAGGGAAAAAGAGAAAAAAAAGGTCAAAGGGAAAGAGGGGAAGGAAGAAAGAAAAGGGGACAGCAAAAAGGTAAAAGAGAAAAGTGAAGGGGAAAAAGAAAAAGCGAAATGGGAGAAAAGAAGCAGAAAAGGGAGAAGGAAAAAAAGAAAAGGAAAAGGGGAAAAGGCGCATTTTACATCGGCAACGAAAAGAGAAAGAAAAAAGAAGACAGAATAAGGGGGAAAGGGGGAAGCAAAAAGGGTAGGCAAAAGGAAAAAATGGGAGAATGGGAATAGGCGAAGATAAGAAGAAAAACGAAAGGGGGAAGAAGGGCAAAGGAAAGAAGGAAGATGAAAATATGACAGCGATAGAGATAAAGGCAAAAGAAGAAGGGAGGAAAAAAAGAGAAAAAGAACTAGAAAATGTAAGGGGAAAAGAGGACAACGGCAACAGAAACAAGAAGACAAAAAGAAGCCAGGGAAAGGTTGAAGGCTGAAAGAAAAAAAGGGCAGAGGAAAGGGAAAAATTGGAAGGGAAAAAGCGAAATGGAAACTCGAAAAGGGAAAAGAAAAGGAGGAAAACGAAAAAAAAGAAAGAGGAAAAATTGTAAAAAGAAACGTAAAAGGGGAAGAAGTAAAGGGGAAAGAGAAATAAGGAAAAGAAACAAGAAAAGGGGAAAAAGAAAAAAAAGAGGAAAAGGGCCTTTTGTAGTTAAAGTATCGTATGCGCCACGGTAGAAAAGCTGTTGCATGGAAATTTTACGCCCGTATTGTTTTAACGCCCGCTGACCGTCATTGACTAAAATTGGCAACTTTACGCTGGCTAAGCAGGCACCTAAATGAGCGTATTTATAGGTGTTCGGACGAAAAATAATATTTCTTTTGAGATTCTTTAGTTATTTCATTACTTGCAAAAACCATAGCTTCTCACAATTAAATAGAAAAAAATTACAAATAAAAATGCCTTAAACAGTGGAAAAATATGTTTAAAAAAAATATTATCTTAATATTCATCAATTACATTATGTATCACGAAGAGTTGTACTTTTCTACAATTTACTCGGAAGAAAGGTGGCTGGACATATAATAATTTTTGAAAAAACTAAGGCATTATTTAGAAAGCACTATGCAATTTTCCAGATTCTGAATGATAATAATTATTGTCAACAAAATTTGAAAAATACTGTTTTTTTCTTTACATAAAAATTCTATTTTTTACTTCGGGGCACTAGTTAATGCAGAGAAATTTGAAAAATGAAAAGGAGGGATTTCTTTTTGAAAAAAAAATTTTAATCTACAAATTGCAGCTGTCAATGGTATGACCTTAATTTTGAAGTCTGCAAAAATGTAGAGCAAGTACAAAGACGCGAGATTTAACAGGCGAGCGCCCTATAAGCGCGCTCATACATATTTAGGATCCTCATGCGCTACTCACTAACAGAATTCTGTTTTCCATTTTAAAAGTTTTATAAGGTCAATACGAGTGTAAATTTATTTAAAATCCTATAAACAATAAAGCAAGAGAATTTATAAATAAAAAAAATGCTGTGAACTGTAGATTTCGAGAGATCTGACCACGGCATAGACAATGTAAAAGTTTAAAGTTTGTCCAAGTAATAAATTATGAGCTTCAGTTTTATGAAAAAAGTCTGAGAAGCAAAAATGTTTTATTTTTTAAAAAGTTGACGACGATATCGAAAGAATAATTAAGATATTTCTAATCAGAGAACTTTTATGTCCTTTAAACAAAAGGTATTTTAGGGACATCTTAGTGCATACATAGGTGTTCGTGATGTATGGACTAATAAGAGATAGGTGTAACATGTGAGCTGATTTGTTTAAAATTGATTGTCAAAAAATTATTTTTTGCAACACCTACCTCAAAAGTTAATATTGTCATGCTTTTAAATTGTGCCTAAAGGAACTTATTTGAGCAGACTGTGTCTTAACTCCTCCTAATCATTTGCGTACTTGTATCGCAAATAATTATTTTTCCACACTTGACCGAAATGACTACCTTTGACCCTTAAAAATATGACCGAAAGTAGCATATATTTCTCGACATAAAAGAATTATCAGGAAAAGAGAAAAAAAGAAAAGGGGAAAGAGAAAAGGGGGCAGGGAAAAAGGGAATAAAGAAAAAGGAGAAAGGCAAACGGGATAGAGGAAAAAACAAATGGGAAAGGAGGAATTGGAAAGAAAGAATGGGGAAAGGGGATAAGAGAAAGTAAAATGTTAAGAGAAAAGATTAAAATAGGAAAGGCCAAGGAAAAAAAAGAAATAAGGAAAGGGAAGATAAAAAATAGGAAAGAAGAAATGGAAGACGAGGAAAAGATGTTAAAGAAAAGAAGGAAAAAGGAAAAGGGTAAGAGAAAAGGAAACGGGGAAAAGGAAAGGAAAAAAATGAAATAGAGAAAGGAAAATGGGAGAAGGAAAAAGTAGAAATAAAAAAGGAAAGGGGGAATCGGAAAGGGGAAATTGAAAAAGGTGAGAGAAAAAAGGAAAAAAGGGGGTAAAGAGAAAAAAGAAAAAAGGGAAAAGAGCAAGAGAAAAAAGAACAGCAGGAAAAAGGGTAAAGGAGTTATGGGATAGTTTCAAGCGGAAGAAAAAGAAAAAAGGGAATAGGTGAGAAGAGGGCAAGGGAAAGGTTAAAGAGTGAGATAAAAAGAGGAAAAGGCAAAATAACAATGGGGGACGGGGAAAAGAGGCAAGGGGAAAAAGAAATAGAAAAGGGTAAAGCGTAAGGGAAAGGTGTGAATAAGAAAAGGGAAAGAGGAAAATTGGCAAGTAGGAACTGTAAAAAGGGGAAAGGGGCTTCGAGTCGATCAGAATTCGAGTCAAGAACAAAGCGTTAAAAAAATGCGCCAGACTTGCTTTTCAGGTATAAGAGGTGGCCACAATCGTGAGTGGAATAAAATACTATATGCAACACGGGACCAAAGAAGATTTTTCCCTCGGGTAATTACTATCCTCGCGAGAAAAAACTTCTCGTTCGGGCAGTAAGCCCCCCGCTAAAAAAAATCTGCCCTTTTTGCCCCTTGTTACATAATGTACTACTATGAAAATAATATGACCTTTTATTCTGTTTAAGAATATTAAGTGGCAAGATAAAACATTATACAATGATTGTACCTTATGTTTTAATTGTGTCAAAGTCAGAAACCAATTTTGAAATATAAATGATATCTGGACCACAGATGTTTTAATATATGATTGATGCGGTAATATGTTATATTCTACTAACCACCAGAATGTACAAACACCAAAAAAGTGAAGAGCAGCTTTAATACAAAAAGCTTCATTTTAACGTAGGCACTGAGAGACGATTTTGGAAGAATTTCTCTCACTTTAGCTAAATGGATCTTGAATATTTTTAACTTGTATATATACTAGCCATCACCTCGTTGTTGACAAAAATTGTCCACGGGTAGGCCGCTGATTGGTCTGTTCGTAAAGCGTATTCTCATTGCTACAAAATAAAGAAACTGTATATGCGTACCAACAGCATAGGTTGTAATATTAGAACATCTCTCGCTTTTCTTGTTTCGCCAATCAAGTTTGCAAGATTTTCGTCACATGCTGTAACTAAGATATTTAAACAAATTTTCATAGCAATCGAAGCTATGCTATAGAAGAAGCTGGATCAACAAAGATACTCTGATTGAAAACTTTTCTTTAAATCATGACAAACTGTTTTAACATATGCTTTCAATTTGAATGCAGATTCCATCAAAACAAATTTTTTTATCAAACCTTATCTCCATCAAGGCTAAATTTTTTTAAACAATGTAAAAATCATATTATTTCTTTATACGGCACCCTTCCTCCTGACAAAAAAACTAAGCTACAAATAAGGACCTTATCTAAATACCCCATCTTTATCCACAAAAAGTTGAATATTTAACAAAATATTTTATTTTCAACATCAAAGCTGTATTTTCTACCAAAAGGCAAATTTGCAACAAACAGTTTTGAATCTTGTAATTTCAATCTTCAAAAATGAGTTTAAAAATAAAATAAAAATTATTCTTAACGAATAAAAATTAAACACAAAAAAAAACGAATTTTGAATCCATTAGGTGAATTCTCCATCGAAAAGATAAACTTTTAACAAACAAAAATTATTTAAAAAAAGAAATTTGCAACAAGAAATACAAAGTTTACACTGAATATCCTTTTTTTGAATCAAAACATGAATTTTTTACAATACAGCTCAAGTCTTAACACGAAATCATGAGCCTTTGACTAAAATGGTAAAACTTCTACAAAAACATTTTTGATTCGAAAAAATGCAAAAATCATATTTCCAAACCTATTAAATCGCCATTATTCAAAGATTTGTTATATAAATAAAAGCTTCCAAAAAAGCATAATATTTTGTGTTTGTCAAATTGAAAAAAATATTCTTTTAAACATTTGCTTGACCCTATATCAAACATAGAATTTGTACGATTTAATAAAAATTTGTTTGATTGAAAAAATATCATGTTTGAATCAAATAATTCTTTGCCTAAATCAAAAAAAATATGATTTTTTTTCTTAAAGAAAAGAATTGATCCAGCAGTAAATATAGATTTTTAAATATCTGTGCACAGACCTATGTAAAATTTATTTGTTAGACAATTGAAAAAATTCGTAGCTTCAAAATCTTTAACTCAACTCTTCGCGGAATTGAGCAAATTGTTGCAACACATTTTTTGATTTATACAAGCATGAGCACATTATACTCTTCCAATCTGAACCAAGAACATGCATAAATAATACGTGATTTCTGACTAATCATAAAAAATGTTTATCAGTGAAATAAAAATTTCTGCAAACTCAAGAACACGACATTCATTGCTTGCGTTAATTTTCATATTATAAATTTTCTTTTTGAAATAAAAAACAAAAAAATTTTACCTTCTTTCACTTGATAAATATTTTTCTTCATAGAAATTTTTTTTCACAAATTTCCATTGAATAAGACAACAAAATACATAAATTTACGACAAAAAAAGCTTCAGTTGAAACTTTTCAATTGAAGAAAATAAATTTTTGACTGAAAATACTTTTATTTTTTTAGCAAATATCTATGAAATCAATTTGTATTTAACCGAAAAAATAATTAAGATTAAAAAAAGAAAAAAGGCTGAAGTTTTCTAAAACCAGGGGAAGAAAGAAGAATTATTTTATAAAAGAGAATAGGGGTAAGAGCTTAAATACCAAAATATAAATGTAATTTTTATTATATATAATAAAACATTTAAATCGATAAAGGCAGACGCACACAACAGTATTTTTATTTACATAAGAAGTGATTTTTCTTCTTATATAACAATTCGAAATAATTCTCACAATTTTCGCTATTTGTAAAGTGACTGAGAAACCTTTTCTTTGTCAAAATTTGACTACTTGGTTTAAAATGTAACTGTAAGGTTGAAAATCCTTTAAAAATTCAAGATTTGGTTTAAAATTTATTTCTTTTTCAAAATTACCTTTTTTTAGAAGAAATTTTAACTTTTTAATTGAAATTTAGTTTTTAAACATTTTTAATTAATTTAGTTGAGATTAAAATTTTAAATTGACTTCTAATACTTATTTTAATATTCGCTTAAGAGACTTTGCCTACATGATCCATAACAATGGTAATGTTATTGACACAGTGTTTTCTTGATCATTCTGTATGATGACTTTTTGTATAGCCATGAGCGCCTCAAAAGCAAAGCTTATATGTATTTAGTAGTCACCGTTCTCCGCTGAGCTTTTTGAGCAATAATTCTTCATTTTAGTCAGGATTTTTTCTTTTGCTTGAAAATGATCATTTATAGTTGCAGATTCAGTTGAAAATTTAATTATGTTCATATAAAATGCATATTTTTGGGATGCAAATTTAACTTTTTTCATAAAATTTTTTTCTTTGTTGGTGAAAACTCGAAATTATGGATGGGATTTTTATTCTTTATCGGCTGAAAAATTTTTCCTGGTTAAGAACTGAACTCTTTTGTTGAAAATTCCTCTTTTTTATTTAAAAATTTGTCTGTTTTAGGTGAGGTTGTAAATAATATGTTCTGAATTCTTATTTTTTGGTTCAATTAAAATATTTTTATTTAAAATTTCAAATACATTTTCATGGATGTATTAGCTATTTCGATTTTTGTTGCGAAATAATTTGTGACAGAGGATTCATCCTTTTTGTCGAAAACTTAACAACTTTGCTAAAAATTCAATTTCCGTTGATTGACAATCAATTATATCAAC
Source organism: Amphibolips quercusostensackenii (assembly GCA_032357855.1). Lineage (NCBI taxonomy): Eukaryota > Metazoa > Arthropoda > Insecta > Hymenoptera > Cynipidae > Amphibolips > Amphibolips quercusostensackenii. The sequence goes on along the minus strand of JAUELO010226822.1, from coordinate 7,188 downwards.
CAAAAATATGATTCTTAATTCTTTACATTCTCATCAGAGAAGGTATGAGATTTGTGTAAAATCTGACACCCTCCGTTTTTGTCCAATTTTCACGTTTTCAAACCCCCTTAACCAGAAAAACAGGTTTTTACGAATGTGTCTTTCTGTCTGTCTGTATGTCTGTCTGTGAGCACGATAACTTTTAAAAAAATTCATCTATCAGATTGGCCTTTGGTTTACTCTTTAAGTTTTGCAAATCGAAGGTGAAGTTCGTTCGCCAGCCATTTTGGATGAATATTCGAAATGTGAGCACGTTTTGAAAATTTTTGAAACTACTTTTTTATAGATTTAAAAACTCTACGCATAGTCTTAAGTAGCACTCAAGAAGATGAACATTTTATCACAATTACTTATTTTAATTAATCAAAAATTACCGGAATTAGAGTATTTTAAAAAAAAAAAAAATGAAAATGAACATTTTAAGCCAAACAACGCACGATATGAAAAAAGTCACAAAAAGAAAAACGTTGCATCTGGTACACCCTATTCAACTATAGTAACAACTTCTGGAATTTTTTTGAAAAATCGAAAATTCTGATTTTGATTGCACAAAAAATAACGAAAAATCAAAATTTCTATTTTGCGGTCTAACCATGCAAGATACGACAAAAGATTGAAAAACTAAAATTACGTACCTAAAAAAGATTTACAAATTTGTTGCAAATAACTTTTTAATACGACGCGTAGTTTTTATTTTATTTGTGAAAAACAGCATAAAAAATAAAAAAATAAAATTTTTAGATGAACAATACGAGCCACAAAAAAAATGGAAAAAAAATTAATTTATCAAAAAAATAGTTACCAAATTTATTACTCATCATGTTTTGATAGTATGCGTTGCTTTTGTTTCATTCCTGAAAACAACGCTGACAATAAAAAAAACAAATTTTTTGAAAATTGATGCCAGGTACGAAAACAGATGAATAAACAAAAACAGTGCAGTCAAAAAAGATTTGCAAATTTTTACTAAATTCTTGTTATAAGAAAACATTCAAAATAAAAAAATTAGCTTCTTAAAGAAACGGCACAAGCTAAAATAACATTTTAATTCATAAAATTTTTCGCCTAAATTATATTTACAAATTTTTTCAGAACCACTTCATGTTAGGATGCGTTTCTCCATTCTTATCCTATAATAAGAAGGTATCAGATCTGTGTAAAATTTGACCTTCACTAGTTTTTGTCAAATGTCTATGTTTTGAGACCCACTAAACCCGAAAAACAGGTTTTGACGAATGTGTCTGTCGGTCTGTAAGTTTGTTTGTATGTCTGTATGTCTGTCTGTCTGTAAGCACAGTAACTTTTGAAAAAATTAATCTATTAGATTTCTCATTAATATGCTCTCTTACTATCTAAAATTAATGGTCAAGTTTGTTAGCCAGTAATTTTGCATGAAAATTAAAGAAACGGACCACATTTTGAAAACTTATGAGACCATTTTTTTCTGAATTTAAAAATTCTATAGAAAATTGTGAGTTAAACTCAGAAGAACGAACAATTTATTTCATTGACTGTCTTCAAGAAAATGAAAATTACTAGAGTTATAGAATTAAAATTTTTTTTTTAAATAAATGAAAATTAAAATTTCAAGCCAAGCAACGCACGATATAGAAAAAAGTGACAAAGAGAAAAACGTTGCTTTTTGAACATCCTACAAGATTATTATAGCAACTTTTCTATTATTTTTTTTTTAAATCGAAAATTCTAATTTTGACAGCACAAAAAATAATAAAAAATTTTATTTTTTGTTTAAACTATGCAAGATATGAAAAAAGATAATTAGACAAGAGTTATGCAACCAAAAAAGATCTACAAATTTTTTATTAATTACATTTTTACAGAACGCGTAGTTTTTGTTTCATTTACAAAAAACAACATGAAAAATAAAAAAAAATTGATTTTTTTGACAAGTAACACAAATTACGGAAAAACTAAGGAACAAAATTTATTTTCCGGAAGAAAAGCTACAATTTCGTTATAGATTATTTTTATAGGATGCGTAGTTTTTGTTTCAATCGTCAAAAACAACATTAACAATGTAAAAATTAAATTTTTTGAAAAATGATAAAAGGTTTGAAAAAAATTAATTTACAAAAAGTATGCGTTTAGAAAAGATCTATGAATTTGTTACTGATTACTTTTCCATAAGACGCGTGTTTTTTTTTAAGATGGAATTACTTCCTTAAAAATTCGTAATTTTTGGTGAAATTTAGCTGTGTTTAGATTACTATTTTAATCTTTTTTTGTTAAAACATCAACTACTAAGTAGAAAGTAAAACTACTTCGTTAGAAATCAATCTTTTTGGTAAATAATTCATCAATTTAGTTAAAACTATTTTTTTCAATTTAACTACTTTCTTTAAATTTCTGTTTGTCGAAATTAATTTTTTTTAATGAAAATGTAATTATTCCATGGTAGGTTGAAAATTTATTTTCTTTAATTCAAACTTAAATTATTTGCTTAGGAATTGCTCTATTTTGTTTGAAATTGAAATTTTCTAGTATAAAATAAATGTTGTTCGTTGAAAATTCATTTCTTTGGTTGAATATTCCTTCACAAGATGAAATCTTTATTTAATAATTTTATTAGAAAATAATATTTCTTGCAAGAATATAAAATTTAAAATAATATACAATTTCAGCAATTTGTATGTGAAGAACATATAACATGAAACGCAAAACGCGCGATCAATGCATTTTAGAGCGCGAAGTGCGACGACCAAATCGCGTGCGGTAAGCGCACTCAACATTTTTCATTTCTATCATACGGTGCACAGAACCATTTGTAAATATATAATTCTAAGCAAATTCGTAGATATAATTTAGACAAAAAACTTCGTTAAGTTATATGTTCTTTTAGCTTGTTTTGTAGCATTTTAAGTTAGTTGAAACCAAAACTGCTGCGTGAGAAATTAAAAGTTTTTCTTTGGACTTTAAAAGAAGTTTGAAAAAACTTAAATCATTCCAAAAATGTTATAATTAAATTAAAGGTTATCGTAATTAAACAGAAATGTTATTTTTTTTTTAAATATACAATAAATTATTTTTAATATATAGCTTATCAAAGAATTATATAAATGCATATAAAAAATCTAGTACGAAGCGCAAGTCTCACAATCAGAATGTGTTCCTCAAGACCGATAGAGCCTTGAGCAAATGAACTTCCTTTATAATCTAAAATAAAAAGAAATATAGCAATTACTTTGATTAGAGAGGTTTTGACAATTTTATAATATTTGCAAGTAAACTGCTTCTTTCTATCTAAGTCGAGCGTGTATTTGGCATTGTTTTTATTTCTCAATAAAAAATTTAGAACGGACAGGAAAAATTTAAAATTGGTCTGCTATCGCAAATTTGATTATTGAATACTGCTTAATTTGTTTTATATATATATTTACTTATTCTGAACACTCGTACCCTTAAATCATGAAATTTTAAACGCTTCTATTAAAAACGTAGTGCAAATTCAATTCCTTTTCATTCAATGTGAAATATTGTCTTGTTCCAAATATATACGAGCTTTGTTGATAATTGATTTTTTGAATTGTATATATATTTTGAAATTGTTTTTAAAGTTAGGAAATTCAAATTGAGATATGTCACGGCCGTGCATTTTGTGATGATTCTATTACAAAAAATATTAATAACAAAATATTAATTTTTATACTAGGAGCCTCTAGCAGCAGATTTTATCATTATTCAGACTTGCTTAAAAATATTGTCTATAAGTACAAAAATTAAAATCAATATGAATAGATAAAAGATGTTTTAGGGTAATATGAAATACTTTTTTTTATTCAATAAGAAATAAAATAACTCCAAATTTTCTATTTTCATCCATGTAATATTATTGCATAATAGTTGTTCATACATTTTCATGAATTCCCAAAGTCTTATAGTTTTTCCTGTCCGTTACGGAAGTTTAATTTTTGAACAGATTTAATTTAATTTTATATTGAGAACATTTTTGTGTTAAACTTCTATACTTTGAAAGTTATTGCTTCACAACGATAAAATCGAAATTATTTACACACGTAGTCTATTTAAATTCTCGTCATACCAAGTGTAAAAATAACTCCTTTAACCCGCACCTGAGAAAAGTTAATTTGTTTTTGCTATACGTGTCCGTGATTTTTTTGACAATTAGGCCTTGTATTGTTATTAAGTATTTTTTCCAATTTTCCAAACTTAAATTCACAAAATATTATAAATAAAAACGTTCACTTATATTTTCGAAAGATCCTTCTGATTAAATTTTAAGTAAGTGAACGAATCAAAGGAGAAAGAAAAGGTCTTTCTAATTCAGCTCTTTACATTTTGTGGAAATCATTGAAGGGCTTTTGCGATAGCCTACATTTAGAATATAAAAATTAGTGACAGATAATTTCTTATCATAAAATACGCAAACCAAATTTTTTTGAAACAAGTCATTGGATAAATGAGTTGACTTTTGATTATACCTTACTTTTTTATTTACTTAAAAGAAAAAAAAGTCCTTTTTCTATTTGAAAACTCTTTAAATAAAGAGCCTAAGTATCCTTTCTAAATGTGTATAATATTTTAACTTCTATAGAAGGATCATTTTCAAAGTGAATGCCATTGTCCTTGTCGTATCGTACGATGTTTCTATTCTGACCGAAAATAGCAGCAGCAGTTATTTTTTTAACAAATTAATAGAAGATTAAATTATAAGTGATGAATAATGAAAAAACATTGTTTGTTTTTTTGCAGCCACCCTGCTAGGCTTTAGGTAACTATCTCATGCTTACCAGGAAAGTGAGGACAGAATGGAATTTTTTGTTTGAAATGTTCCAGATGTCGAGTTTTTAAACCGATTAATTCGGCTTTTATTATTAATTTGTTCTTTCAATTCTAATAATGCCAAAAAATCACTATCATTTGTTTTTGTGCTACCTATATTTAGCTTTAATTATTACTATTTCCTGAAAAAAATTAATTAATTCAGTCTCAATTCATGAAAATTTGAGTTATAGATAATTAATTCACTGTATTTCGTGAATTGTCATAAGTAAACGAATGGGTATATAAGTCCATTTTTTAATATCAATTGATTTTGAAAGACAATCTATTGTTGCACAAAATTATCTATTAGCCGAAAAAAAATCTAGCAGTAAACAATTTTTGTAAATATTTATGCAAGAACAAATTCTCCGTCACTCAAACCACAACCGTTTAAAAGTTTGAATGCTGGCGCTTAGTCCTCCTATGTTAATGTTATTTCATTTGACCATTATAAAAACTGTATCTTGAATGCAGTAGAAGACAATTTCTGTAAATTATAGTTAAAGAGTCAGGAATTGCTGAAGTCGTCAATACCCGAAAAAAATTTGTTCAAAGATCTAGTGTTTCAAGTCAGAGGTCTTAATATAATTAAACAACAATAAGTTGTTAAAGTTCAAAATATATTGATTATAACTTGAAGATTTCCGTGAATTAGGTCATTACAAATAACATTATATTTTTGTAATTCTTAGTTATTTTTTTAATAATCCTATTTTTATAACTAAAGATTAAACAATTTTAATTTGTAACTTTTCATTAATTGTTTGTTCTCGGTTTCTTAATATTTGCTAATCGTAGCGTATTTTCAAGAAAAACACCTTACATTTGTGAGTCTTGATGCTTTGGCCGAACACCAAAACATCAGTAATTTTCAGAATATAAATAATTGCGCAATTTTTTAATATAATGACTGGGTAAGTTTACTGTAAATCGTTCAAAACGTATTCAAATCAGTAGCGTACATTAATGTTGATTCGTTGTAGTTAGAAGCATGTATTCTATACTCTCCGAATTTTAATTAGTAGAAAACTTATAACTTTTTTTAATGTTCTGCTAATTCAAAAAGCGCCGATTCGCCTAGTTAAACAAAGTTTAAATCTATAAATTTAACGTGCAAGTACGAGCGATGAAAGAATAAGTAACGATGTCTACTAGAGGATTTGTTAATGCTACTACTAAATTGATTGGTCAATGAATTGACAAATCTTACCATTTCTAGATACAATGTGCCCTTTTTTAGCTAAATATTGGATGTCTCACTATATATTTCATGTTAAGCTGACGTTTAAGGGAGCTCATTAGGATAGCTTTGTGTCTTTATTATGCTTCTGATTACTCTCTGGCTTCTGCGCCAAAATTTAAGGCCTTCTTTAAGGACAAACTCAAGGGCATGTAAACGAGGTCCACCGTATAGATGATGATGTAAAGCGCTATATTCTAATTGCTGTTAAAATAGTCTCGCAACTATAGAACTTTTGACTTACACAGTTTCTTGATATTCAAAATGTTTCTACCTCCTCTATTTTGCGGTAGAACTACCTGTTTTATCACCGAATTACTAAGGTGCATTTAGTGCTTCCTTGTTTTTACGCGTTTAGTTCTGTTCAAATTTTCAAAGACGGTGTTCCACCATTTGATAAATTTACAAAAGTATATAAGAATAGAGATGACATAAGTAATGAGTGCCCTGGTCTTGTTTGCAGATTTGAGAAAAATCGTAAGAACCAATTCGAGTCTTATAGTAAAGGCAGCAGTTGGGCTTTTCATAATTATCAAAGGGTAAATAACCTTACATTCGAGTATTCGATGTCATTTGTAAAATCGTTCTGTGCCTCTGCGATTTTTGACTCTACCCTGGCTAGTTGCACTGTTCTGCATTTATCTAGTCCAAACACCATGTGAATATGACTTAAAAACTTTTTCTAAAAATCAATCGCTTACTGCAGTTCCTGGTCTGGACTAACGTATAGCTTAAGGTCATGTAAGGCATATATGAATTCTTGAAAGCCAAGCTATCATTCGTAATTCAGAGAAATTTGTAGCGTCTAAACACGGTCGCGAAATGCGACAAGTGACTAGTAGATTTGTCTGTGTAAGTCGTTGTTTTGGAACCCTATATTTCATTTGCGCATTCGTCATATTTCACGAGTATATACACTTGACTGTCTATCTATAGGGATCCGACGGTCACACTGGAGAGCCCTGTAAGGATCTGGCTTTAATCCTAAGAAACCTTCATAGGGTTTCCAAATTCATGCTGTCGAGCACGCTTATGCTGACCTCCTTTATCCTCCAGCCGAACAGAATTTCCTGCTTCAGCTTGTAGTATTTCTGGATTATGTGTTC
>JAUELO010225816.1:0-15905 GCA_032357855.1 Amphibolips quercusostensackenii | reverse complement strand
AGTTAAGGAACAGTACCACTGCTCTGAACAAAGAAGCAAGGGATAGATACAATGATCAGAAATTACAGGGGGTCACAGAAAGTGGTATTCTGTGGAAAGGGCTGAGAGCTCTTGGTTTGGTAAAACCAAAATGTGAGGAATTGCCACGAGCATGCTCAGTTAATGATATCAATGTTTATTTTTTTACAATTTGTGGTAACACTTCGTATAATATAACAACCAAATGGCTCTCGGATCTTCTTAACTTTGGCTTTGATGACTCCCATTTTCACTTCGGTGATATTTCTTCTCTCTCGCTTGTCAATAATCTAGGCAATATAAAATCTAGGGCGAAAGGACATGACGGCTAATGCATCAGTCTTATTACTAGGGCCCTTCCAGTACTTCTTCCATATTTGCTTGCCCTTCCCAATCTATCACTTCAGACTTCGGTCTTTTCTCAAGAATGGCAGAAAGTTCTTATCAAACATATAAATACAGTCAAAGCACCACAAAGTATTATGCTGTCTATCGAAAGCATTAGAGAGAATAGTCTATGAACAAATGATTGACTATATTGAATCTAAGAATATACTGGATTTCTATTAGTCAGGTTACAGGCGGAGTTGTAGCATGCAGACTTTACTTGTAAAAATCTTGTAAAGATCTGTGCTTCGGCCTCTGTTGTTCATTCTCTACATCAATGACATAAGAGATGTGATCAAGCACTGTAGCCATATGCATTTTGTTGATGACCTCAAATTTATATTTAGTGTACTCTAAATCGAGTCAGTGACTTAATCTCAATCTCCAGAAAACTAATGACTTAGTGATTGGAAGTTCTCGGTGCATAAATTGCTTGAAAGTTGAAACTTTTTCTCCGGTCAAGGTGAATGATGTGATTATTTTCTTTGTTAATGAAGCTCGAAACCTGGCAGTGATTATGACGAGTTATCTGTCGTGAAATAAGCAGGTGACCAATATCAGTAGAATAGTATGAACCGTACTGAAGCTATTACATTTTAATAAAAAGACCTTATCTATTGTACTTAGAACTCAGTTGGTATCCTCACTTATACTACCTCATTTTGTCTATTTCTGTACTGTCTGGAATGATTTGACTTATGAACTAAACACGAAACTTCTTAACTCATGCATTCGGTTTATTTTCGATCACAAGCGTGATGAGCAAGTAACTCCTTATCAAAAAAGGTGAGGTTCGCTCACTGTTAGGAATAGAAGACTTCATTTTATTGGTTTGTTAACGTATGTAATGCTCAAATGGCAAAGACCAGAGTATTTGTATAGTGACTTTGTGAGTATGGCTGCAATTACTTAAACGGTGGTTCGCCATCCTGAGAGACTATGGGTCCCGTCTAGTCGCACCGTCACGTTTTAGAAATCGTTTTTGGTATGGATGATGACGTTATGGAACTCATTACCGCCGCAGGTAGCAGAGGCGGAATCATTTTTAAGCTTCAAATCGAAACTTTTTGAGTATCTGCTAATTATATAAAGCATAAAATATAGTGATAATAGGTAGATAAGGATGAAAAAAATGACTGAAAAAGGTTTATCGTGCTGACCAGAATACGTGCGAGTTTAAAGTATGGATATGTATAGAAAGAGCATATGCTAAGTTTGGTTCTATTATTAGAAAGTATTGTGGAGTGTTATGTACTTTCATGTACTATTATTATTATTATATATTGTAAGGTATTATTATCATCCATATAGTATGATGAGAAAAAAAGAAGTAGCTGTTAGTATTATTATGAATATTTTATGGATTGGCTTATTGTAAGAAATTTCGCGGACGCATGTGTCAGTGTAACATAAGTACCAATGTACATTTGTTTTTGTTCTTACAGGTGTGGAATAGAACAAATAAACGATCAGTTTAGTTCAGTTTTAATGCCAAATGAGCCATGACGGCAATAACTTCAAGAAACGCACGAGTTTGCTTGTCCAGTAATGCCAACAGACAGCGACTTTTCAAACTGCACATGTGCCACCTAAAAGCGCGGGTGTATTTAAAATTATAAAATATGTACTTGTAATATTTACATTAATAATAAATTATTTCAAGAAACTAGGTATTTCTTAGATTAAATTTTATTAATTTTATTACAGTAAAAAACTTGAAAAATATTTATCTGTATGATTATTGATACTATTTATTGAATTCAAATAGACTCACGTATTATGGTACATGCGCAGTTGAAGAAGTCACGGTCAGCTAGAGTCACTGCATGACACGAAATAACCCGACATTCGATCGGCTTCAGTTGTTTTCGGAGCCTCACTGCTGGTTAACGCAAGTTCGGTTTCGTGCTTATTCGAGATTTAAACGCGTGTGCCTTTGCGGATTGAGAGTGATTCAACGTAATGACGTAGTTACCCAGCTAGGACGTTAAGGAACAGCGCTTTATTGATACGCTCCTGTTTTTTCACGCTTAATTGCACTTGACTGGCAGCTGACGAACTCCCCTTCTTAGCCCCGCCACGGCTCTCACGATAAATCGCGGCGCGCCGAAAATTTTCAAAACGCTATAATCCAGGCGCCTAACAACCAGGTTCGACTGTATTTGACAACCTTGCAGGATTTCTAACAATTGATAAAATATTTGTAAATTTTTCGCAAGCTTCTAAATATCCAAAAATATTTTAGCAAAATTCTGTAAATAAAAAAAGTAGCTGTGAACTCGATCTGGAGTATTTCCACTTTATTTATGTTAACATGTATATGGCGCTCATTTCACGAGTACTTTGCTTTCTGTTAGTAAATGTATTTTGTTTTTAATAGAGGAAGCATCAGTCATTTTTTTAATGATAGAAAAACTAAAGTATATATTTTGATAAATTTAAAAATACAAAAAATACAAAATTACAAAACAATACAAAGAATTTTTTAAATATAATGAAAAATCAGACAAATCAAACTTTTTATTTATAATGGTAATTTTTCAAGCTGGAAATGGGAAAAGGGAAATGCTGTCGCACCCTATCCCTTTCCCAGCTTTATGATTTTTTTTTACCAAAATTGTCAGAATTATTTTATGTGCATAATTATAATCAAAAAGTCTTTTCTATTTATGAATCAACTTTAAATTATAAAAATAAAAAAATGTTTAGCATAAAAATCGATTTTTGATATAATATGAATGAACATAACTTCCATCCTCTTTAATAAAATGTTCTAATATCGTAATTTAATTGATTTGTCTCGAACCAAGAGATCTTTTTCATTCTTGCATTAATTTTGAATTATGTTGATGAAAAAAATTTTAATTAAAAACCCATATTTTTAAATATTATGCATTACCGTAGCTTTCTTACTTTTCAATGAAATGAATCAATATCATACGTAAATCGATTTGCCTTGAATATAAACATTTTGTCTATTCTTAGATTAACTTTAAAATATAAGGATGGGAAGATTCTCACTACAAAAAACGATTTTTAATATAATATGATGACCACAACTTACTTACTCTCCAATAAAATATATATTAATATTATAGTTCAATCCATTTATCTCGAAACAAGAAATCTGTTATATTTCTGCATCAACTTTAAGTTATGTTAATGGAAAAAGTTTTACTAAAAAAAACCGTATGGTCGATTATTATGCATTACCCTAGCTTTCTTACTCTTCAATGAAATGTGTCAACATTATCGGTCTATCGATTCGTCTCGAATCAACACATCTTTTTGATTCACATACCAACTTTAAATTATGAGAAACAGGAAATTTTTATTATAATATAAATAGCGTTAAGTTTCTTGCTTTTTGACAAAATTTATTAATGTCCTAGGTCAATAAATTTATCTCGAACAAATAAATCATTTATTTTCTTGCATCAATTTTAAATTATGTTGATAAAAAAGTTTTACTGTAGAAGACCAATGTTTAAAATATAATAAGATGCTACAGATAATGTAAAAAATAATTTTAGAAGTCCTTTAGTTTGTTTCAAGGTATTAGTGGTGAAAATAAGCCCTTGAAATTTCATCAATTTATATGCAACCGTTTTCAAGTTATTGCGTTCACAAAAAAGTGTGACATCTACACATCGACACGTTCACGCACATCCGCACACATATCCGGATAATTGCTTAAAACTTTGTATAGTAGATTTTATGTAGAGGGGTGTTTAATTACATAAATGAACTTTTTTTTGAAAATGTCACCATTACAACGATTCGTCTATGAGAAAGCAATTGTCTTTAAAATTTTTAAGATTATTTTTGGAAATACGTCCTGAAATCTTCAAAACAAAATCGTTAATTTCCTAAAGAACTTTAGAATTTAAAATTCTAATTTCAAAATCAAAATTATTTTTTTCCTCGTATCGAAAGAATACAGGCGCGCATAGCGCGTGATCAATAATGCTAGTTTTTTAAAATCCGAAGGAAGCGTCTCATTAACAATATCCAAAAAAGTGTAATATTTTTGTTGATATTGATAAAAATTCTAACTTGGTAAATAGTTATTTTTCTAACATATGATTTTCTAATAACATTTCTTGTCAAAAACTTTATACATAAAAAATGGTCAATAATTTTCGCACAATTTGAAAACGTTCTACTTGTAGTGAAAAATTCATAATGATGAAAGTTACACAACAAGTGAAAAAGAGGGTCGTTACATATTGCTGAGGTAGTGTTACAGCGGGAAGGGACGACAAAAAACTCAAAAAAAAAGCGTTACGTAATATGTAGTAGAGTGGCTCACAAAAAACTTGTTATTAGTTTTCGGTGGCCGTGTCACGGAAGTTTGTTTCTCTGGGCAAAAAAATACTCTCCTAATTTTTCAGAAATAATATTTTAAGCCATATTTTTCTTTAATAAGGCTCTGTATAGTTTCCTTATCACTAAAATTTGATGAAAGAGCAATATACGTGAAGACAAGGCAGAAAGAATAACTTATTTTTAATAAAATCATTTTTTATAATTTATTGTATTCAGAATAAACATACATTTGACCAACTTACACTTTTTTTATCAGAAAAAATGTTTTTATGTGGGAATGAATATCAACTCGGGTGAATGCCTTCGCTTTTGTGCTCCTTAAGTCAAAATTAATGAAACTTAAGTAAATCCTGGTAAAATTTTACAGATTCTATTAGCAAGAAGTAGCCACTAAAGATTATTAGAAAATCACTTATTCGATTATTCGAGATATTTTCTAAATCAAAAGTTGTGTCAAAGATCAATACAGAAATTAGGAAAAAAACACAATTCTAGTTATTGCTGATTTTTATTTATAACCATTATTATGCACAATACAGAAAAAAAGTTTATGCAGCACATACAATGTTATTGATAATATGTTAAGATTTGTCAATAGTTTTAGAAAAAATTTTAACAATGGTTGACCTGGAAGATTTTTTATTAACAAATGAAAAGTCTAGATAATTCATGTAGACAATGTACATGTTTTGAATTTTTCTGAGCAAAGACTTTATTCTACGAAAAAGTGCAAAGAACAAAAAGTTTAAGTTTTGCTCGAAAATGTTAAGAGTAATTTTATTTTTTTGTTATTGAATAATGAAATTATTATAAAAATTGCTTAAACAAAAACTTACCAGGTAATCAGAAGACTATTTTTGATCTATTATACTTATTCTTATGTATAAGATTCTTTATGCATAGAATTTAAGAATATATCAACATATCAATGTATATATACCGGGGCTCGCAACCTATACATAATTTTTTTTAAATCTGAAAAAAGTAGAAGAGTATTTTTTCTCCCAGAAAAAACAAACTGGCGCGATACAGCTGCCAAAAAATGAAAGACAAGTTTTTTGTTAACCACCCTCACATATAGCTTTCTTACTGCCTTTCAACATCATTTATTCTTTTTTTTAATTTTTAAATTTATTTTACCTTTCTCCGACACTCCACGGTTTCGCACCTTAATAGGATCCTACTTCTAAAAAACCGTGTCATATTTCAGACGTCATATTAGCAGAGACCATGCGTCCTCCATGGATAAGATGTCTATATGGTGAAAGGGTATAAATAGCTTCAACACTCTCAGGTTTCTCTTGACGACAGTCGATTTAAATTTCAGAGTCAATAGAAAACGTATTTTAAGGATTTCCTCAAAAACCTTGAAGAATTGTGCCCTTTCAATATAAGCTGAATTAAACAACTTTCAAAAGTGCGAGTTTGAATTGATGAAGGCCTACTCCATTATGGAAGCTACAAACTTAATCCCCACTATTGCTTAATTTTTTGATTTAGAGTTTCAATAACTTCCGATCATTTATTCATTTTTTTATGAAAGTGCAAATATTCTTTTTAAGTCTTTTATCAAATTGTTAATATACCTATTTGGTCAGTAAAATGATAAGATATGTCTATTCGTAGCACTGAAAGAGCCGAGCAACTTATCCTATTGAATTTTCCCGATAAAAAAAAAATTATAAGAGTTACAGCACTTCCAAAAAATAATAAAAATTCAAAAATCCAATTTCGCGGTTAAACTATGCGAGATACGAAAAAAGATACAGAAAAAATTGTACTACGAAAGATGATACACACATTTTTGTTAATCACTTTTTTATAGGACGTATAGTTCTTGTTTTATTCGTAAAAAACAGAATTAAAATAGAAAAATTTAATTTTTGTACGAACGACACAAGCTACAAAAAAATAAATAAAAAGCAGACAAAAGTTGTTCACCCAAAAAAGAGCTACAAATTAGTTAATCAGCTTTTTTGATAGAATGCGTGGTTTTTGTTTTCATCGTAAAAAATAAAGTTAAAATAAAAAAATTAAATTTTTGAAAAAACGACACAAGTTCCGAAAAATATCATTAAAAAAAACTGCTCATCTAAAATCAATTAAAATTTTTTTTTATTTTTTACATTTTGATGGGCTTCATAGTTATAGTTTAAATCCTAAAAAATACCATTTCAAATAAAAATGAAAAATTTGTGGAAAAACGTCAAAAGGTACGAAAAAAAATGAAGAGACAAAAAATGTTTACTCAAAAGAGAGAAACAAATTTTTTATTAATCATTCTTTAATCGGTGGCGCAGTTTTTGTTTATATTGTAAAAACAAACATCAATAAAAGAATTTAGTTTCTGGTCAAACGACACCAGCTACAAAAAAAAGTTAACAAAAGTTGTTTATCCGAGAAAGAACTACAAATTCATTATTATTTATTTTTTTACAAAACGCGTAGTTCTTGTTTCGAATGTAAAAAATAACATTACATTAAAAAAAAAATTTTGGAAGAACAACATCCGTATTTTTTATTTAAATTGTAAAAATACCCTTGAAAAAAAAGTTTGAAAAAAACACAAAGTGAAATAAATAAACAAATTTTTTTTTCTATAGGATGCACATTTTTTTTAATTATAAAAAAAAGACAATGGAAACATATCTGTTTTAATATCAATGCATATTATGAATTGTAATAATATAAATTCATTGACATGATACGTTTTTCTGAGTAGCTAAAAACAAAAATTAGTGCAAAATAAAAATATATTTATTTGACACAATAAAGTTGAACTTAAAGTAGAAAAGTTCTCACTTTAGACAAAATAGAGTGTGAAGAACAAGGTGCGTGATGAGAATGTGTTTGTTAATGCAACAGGGACTTTGACAAAAGAGAATTTACAGTGAAAAAAAGTACAGTTGTCAATGCTTGACTTTTAAATTTAAAAGGTGGTTGCACATATTCAAATGAAGTTCAAAGAGCGAGGGCGTAGAGCGAGGCAGAAACACTATCGAGCGCGAAGCGCAAGATAAATATATTATCGAGCCTGAAGCGCGACATTCAGCAGACGCGCGCCCTAGGCGCGCTTAAATTTGCGAACAGCAATCTTAACCTCTAAATTTGTAGAGCTTAACAAAAGAAGAAACACCATTGTTTTTGTTTAATATAAAATTGTCTTAAACTCCCGTAAGACATATAAAGTTCTAGGTTGGTTAAATATTTGTTTAGCTTTAAAAGACACAACACGGAGTGATTTTTTTTTTAATTTTCTGTAATGAGAGACTTTAAAAATTAGTTTAATTGGCTAAGAAGCGACACTAAAGTAATCTAAGTTTTATACATTCATTGCATCTTATCATCTGGCATTCTTGTTTGAATCAAGATTTTTTTCCATATCTTTCATTTTCTAAAAAAAAGTATCTTGAATTCCGCGGAAGTCGATTAAAGTTGAAAAAATTCCTTTTTTCATTCTCTCCCTAAAACTATAAGCCTTAATGAAATAATAAATACAACTAAAATATTTTATTTTCTTAAAAGAACATTGTTTAATAACAGCTTTTTTTTCAAACCCTTGCTTTGAACAGTTGATCACTAAAATGCCAAGAAGTTAGCATTTTCAAATAATTTAGCTGCACTGAGGGTTCAAGTGAAAAAATAAACGCGACAAAAACATTTTCTTTAATTTTTTTATAAATAACATTTTTTGTTCAGAGTAAATTTGCCTCAAGAGCTACTAACTACTTAACTGTCTATCTAACTACTTACTTAACTATCAATAAAATGACATATTTCACCTTTCTAGCTGAATTGTGAGTTCAAAAGAAAAAACAAACATAAAAAAAGTTTTCTCTTTCTCCTAAACAACATGTTTTGTTTATAGTACTTTTTTCAAACCTTTTTTTTTCTCCAATAGACTTAACATATTTATCTACCTGTCGTTTTATTTTTCGAAGTGATGTTTTAGATAAAAGTTGTTTATATTGAGTCATGTACTTTTCGAAAAAGGAGTAAAGACAATAAAGCTGATATCAAAAAATCTTCCTCACGAAAAAATAAAATATTTATTATATTTATTTATTCATCATGGCCTTAAGATTACGAAAGAAAGTGAAAAAGGACCTTTTTCATCTTTAAGCGCCTTAAGCGGGATCTAAGATACCTTTTTTTCAGAAAATAAATAATCCGAAAATTTTTTTAAAATTAAAGAAAAATCTTAGTGTTAAGACCCAATAATTTTGATAAAAGTTAGATTACTTCAGTGTAGCATCTTAGCTAATTGAATAAATTTTCAAAGTCTTTCTCTATGGGATGTTTTTTTAAAACAAAAAAAATTATTCCGTGTTTTTTCTTTTCAAGCTAAAAAATATTTAGCTAACCTATAACTTTGAAAATCTTGCGGGAACTTAAGAAAATTAAAAAAAAAAATGAAAATAAAAGTAAGTGGTCTTATTTTGTTAAAATGTACAAATGAAGAGGTTTAAACATTAAGGAAAATAAATTATTTTTAACAAGCACCCTTATATACTATTTTCATAAAATTTTGTAAAATTTTTTAAATATATAAAGATGAAGCCTGAAGGCTCTAAAATTCTTTAAAATCCTTTTAGTAAATCCTGAAATCTGTATCGAAGATCCTCTCAAAATTCCTGGACATGTTGTAAATTTTTTTATTAAGATTTATCAATATTTTAGGAAATAAAAATATTCCTTTAAATCGATAAAAATACCGGAAATCCTTAGAAATCTTCTAAAGTCCTTTGTAATTATATTTAATTTAAATTATTTCCCAGAATTCTCTAGAGATCCGTTGCAATTTCCTAAAATTTTTTGAATATTGATGATGTCCTGAAAACCGCCTTCAAATCGTTTGGAATTTTCTAAAATTCTACAAAATTTTTTAAACCCTTGAATATTAAAACTCTTCAAATTCCTTGGAATAAAAAATAAAATTTTTGAAGGTTTTGAAAAACTTATTACGTTCGCGCTTTAAAATCCTATAAAATATCTTCAAATTTATAACATCTATTTCCGTAGAAATCCGACAAAAATCAAATAAAAATACAAAACATTTTCAAATCTATGATATCTTTCAAAGTTCCTTAAAAAGTGATAAAATCTATGATACCCTCTTAAATTCCGTAAAATTCACAAAATCAGATACAATTTCTTTAATATCCCTTTAAATTCTTTTAATTTTTTTAAATTTCTTGAAATTTTTTTAAATACCCTAAACGTTTTGAAATCCCTTGAAATTTTTTTAATTCGTTGAAATTCACTAAAATCTAGAAACCCCTGAATTCTTTTAAAATCATATGATTTTCCTGGAAAACTGTCTAATCTTTTTAATCGCTTAAAATCTATAGAAATTCACTGCAATCCTTTAGAATCTTTAAAAAATTTTAAAATCCTTTGAGTCTTCTAAATATTGTGAAATTCTTCGAAATCTTTATAATATTTAAAATTTTTTAAATCTCCCAAAATAGATTAAAATTTCTTAGAAATTTTTTAACCTCTTGAGGTTTTCTATAATCAGGGTGGTCGCTTTAGTTTTGGTAAAAGTTTTCGGTTATTTCTCGCTGATTGAAATTTTGAAAAATTTACTCTCTTACAGATAATATTTTTCTTCATTTGAAGTAATCAAAACCAAATTACATATTAAAGCACTCAAGTCGGGAGCATTCGAATTATTTATTTTTAAAATTGAACCATTATTATTTTTTGATTAAGAAATTTGGTATTTAAACGCTAAATAATTTACTCTTATAAAACGGAAGATTTTAAAACTTTCTAATTAAATAATCTGCAATTTTTACAAAATTAAACAGTTTTAACATTTGTGATTAAAAAATATAAATCTACGTTAAATTTATTATATAAAATATTTTGAATTATGCATTGTAACCTGAATGATTTCAAAATAAGAAAAATAAAAATTAAACCTAACATTAAAAAAAATTAAAATATAATTTGTACTAATTCTGAAATGTCATGTATCAAAATTTTTTAAATTAAGTTCGTTAATTTACATTATGTCCTTCGAGGTTATTGTATGGGTCATAACAACAATATGCCTCTTTCTATCGTCCTTCTACGATAAGGAAAAGAAGGGGTCAGGTAGAAGAGGGGCCGGATCGGTGCCTCTCCCAGCTGCCTTTTGACCGTCACATAGTGTAATCAAAGTCTGGACTAAACCAAGTGACAAAAAAGACTCTAAAATTAATTAAAAGATCTCCTAATTATATATAAATAAATAAATATATTTATATATATATACATATATGTGTATATTGGTAAAGAAACATGGTTTTTCGAGCCGGATTTCCTGAACTTCAGACTGGAGTTTTGATCGACTGACTTCTAGACACAGTTTCGAATAAATATTGACCCAAAGGTACAGCAACGAGTACATTTTTCGACCAGAAAAAGCAGTTTCGTCACTAAACACAGCCAGATGAGTTCGTTTTAAAACTGAAAACCATATTATTTCAATTAAACATGGAAATCAAAAGACTTAAAATATTGGTGCTAAAGAAGCAAACCATAAAAAATCAGATTTCCAACTTCAACATTTTTTTGGAAAAATATGGCAATGAACAACAATAAGCCATTTAATTAAATTTACGTATTCGAAAATTAAAATCAACTTATGAGTCTTTTGAAAACGTTCAAGAAAAAATTGAATTATTAGATAGGGATACTCTTCATATTGATCTCGTTCTCGAACGATACGCGATTCAAAATGAATATTTAGACGTTCTAGCAGACGAAGAACATCTCCTTATTACGGCGCGAGTGTCAAATCAAACGATAGACAACAGTGATAGAGCGTCAATCGGTGCCGACACTAATAATATCACACAACATAGAGTTAAGGGGATTTATTTGCATTCTAAAACGGTATGCAAGTTTCTGGCCGCACAATTAAATATTTTTGTATGATGTTTTGCATGCGTCTTCTAAATATTCTTCTGTTTTGCTTTGAGAGGCTAGTTTTTGATAAAATGTTTATATTTATTTTTATATTAAAAACGTGAGATCTATTGTTCTATAATGCAGTGAAGCTTAGTAACAGCTGTATCTGCATTTTCGCTGGGTGCCAGTCCACCCTCGTCAAAAGTCAAGGAAGGCTATATTCCCCGGAACGAGTCGAATTGTCGAGATCGAATGACCCTTTTATTGTTATCAGATTACGGCCGGTTAAAAAAACTGACATGACGAAATCATGGATTAATTTATTTTTAACAAGCAGAATTAGTTTATTCATATAATTACAGGAAAGTGAAAAAAGATTCATGAAAATCGATTAATATTTGCAGTAATAATAAAACTTCCAAACTTCAAACGAAAATATAAACAGATACACTGCACAGTGGGCAAAAATGCACTTTTTTCGTTCAAAGAAGTCTGCAGCCTTTAATTTTGACCTGATTTGCAATTATTCTTTTCAAGTGTATTGCGTTAAATTTATGTGAGCTCCTTGGTCACAAATTTTACATTTTTAATTTGTTTACTTATTATGTTTACTCTAGAGTATAAAAAATGCAAGATTTTTAGCAAAGTAATTATTTACTTTTTAATCACAGTTTCCACGTGATGAAAATTATCTTCTCATAAGGCAAGGATCCTCCCAGAATACAAATGATTTGATTATTGTATGTTTCAATTATTATAAACATATTAAATAAGCAAATAGTCAAATGTTGTAGTTTTTGTTGAAGAAGAAACATTTCATCAGCTTAAAATACTTAAAATCATTATAAAAAGTGATTTTTAATTACGAATTATATAAAAAATTATGAATGTTGGAAATGTCTGCAAAAGAATGTTTCTGCACCTGCTGTTAAGATAAATTCCCCAGATTAGCAGGGCAGATTTTTCGGAAAGTTAATTGACAAAACTTTGCATTTATTAATTTTTATTGCTTATAAAATTTAAAAATAAAATTACATACGCATCATTTTTAAGAATATCTGCAGTAACACAAATGCACAGAATATTTACCACTTACACTTTAAACCATATATTTTCATTCAGTTACATATATACAAGAACACTAGATGAAAATGATAATTTTTATCGACCGACGAATAAACATATTGTAAGAGGTGTTAGATAATTTGTTCACTAAGGTATGGACACTACGCTTACTACAAAACTGTTTTTTTATTTAGTAAGTGTTAGTATTCGAATTACTAAGTCTTCCTAATCAGTAGTTTTCAGTCAATGACCGGTTAGACAAACAGACATTATGAAATCGTGGATTAATTTCATTTTATTAACACAATTAATTTATTTGTATAATTACAAGAAAGTGAAAAAAGAGTTATGAATATCTATCAATATTTGCATCTGCATTAAATCGATGACTGTTAATTAAGATGTAGGGAGTAGGTGTCAACATTTCGGCACATTCCTTTCGGCACACCATTTTTTTATTGCATTGCGCTAAATTGAAAGAGTACCTTGCTCAGAGATTTCTGCATTATCATTCGCTTATTTTTTATGCGTTTACTCACAGTATGAGAGAATCCCGATTTTACAAGAAATATTTATTTAATCTTTGATAACAGTTTTACATACGATTTACAACTAAGGTCATAATTACGTGTTTCAGTTATTGTAAAGAAATATAACTAAAAAATAGCCAAATATTGTAATTTTTGTTCAACAAAGAAATTTTCCTGACTTGAAATGATCTAAAGGGTTGTGAGAGTGATTTTTCGGCACAATATCTGAAAAAAATTAGCAATTATCATTGTCATAAAAATTTGTGTGAAAAAATGTGGAATTCGTGGGTTTTTCAATTTTTGATTTCCCCTTATTATCTCAATTAATGCAGATATTCATAAAAAGAATATATGTTCATTTACATTTTTTAAATTAACAATTATAAATAATTATTTTTTATAGAATTTCTGATTAACCATCACTATAACAATAATTTTACGTATTCTAAGCTGAGAAAATGTTTCTTTTCTAACAAGAACTAAAATATTTGGCTATGTGTTAACTTAATTTGCTTATAATAAGTTGAACATACAATAATCAAATTATTTGTATTCTGGGAGTATCCTTGTCTTAATAGAAGATAATCTTCTTTACAAGGAAACCGTTATAAAAGAGTAAATAGTTATTTCGTTTAAAAACACGTATTTCTCATGCTCTGAGTAAACATAGTGAATAAACCAATGAAAATAAAAAAATTTGTGCGAATCAGGGCAAAATTGAAGGCTGTATAATTCTTTAAACAAGAAAAGTGCATTTGCTTCCACTGTGCGGTGTATATGTTTAAATTTTCGTATGCACTTTAGAAGTTTCATTATTCCTGCAAATATCAACTGATTTTTATGAATCTTTTTTCACTTTCTTATAGTTATATTAATAAAATAATTCTGCTAATCAAAATTAAATTAATCTATGATTTCTTAATCCAAATTTTTTTAACCAGCTGCAATTCATAACAATAGAAGTGTCATTGGATCCCTGCAATTCGACTTGTTTCGGGGAATATAGCCTTCCTTGACTTTTGCCGAGGGTGGACTGGCACCCAGCGAGAATGCAGACACAGCTTTCACTGGTCGCTAGAAAGATTGTCTGTCCTTTTAAGATATATTTACATCACTGATGGATAACCAAACTGATTTAAGTAGTGTAGAAAAATTACAATATCTAAAATCGGCATTGCTAAAAGAAGCTACTCGGGAGGCATCAGTATTCTCAATAACAGAAAACAATTATTTGCGCGCATAGGAACTTCTCGAGAAAACTTATGCGGACAAACTTTTAATTATATAGAGGCATTTAGGCTTACTTTTACGATTACTGGTCCAAGAAACAGAAACTGCCAAACGATTAATCAAGTTAGCTAATGAAACACAGACACATATTTTATTATTAGCTTTTCTCAGGGTAGAGGTATTGGAGGAAATTATCGTACAAAACTTAGAAGAAACAATACACAAAACCACGTTAGAAAAATGGGACGGAGCCTCACAGAGAAATGCTTGTCCAAGACTCGATAATATGTTGAAATTTTTGTATCCAATGGCTGCTTGTTTGACTCAACGGAAAGTTCATGAAAAGCCTTTAGGTTTACAAAGCAAAATAAACACAAACTTAACCTTTTCAACGTCAACTACAAGAACATGCCCTGCATGTAGATGTAAGACCCACCCAGTTTTTCGATGCTTTAAGTTTCGCGCGCTTCCTATTCCTAAAATACGTCAAATTGTGCAAAATGCTTTGCTTTGTCCTAATTGTATGCGACACAATCACAAACTCGAAGATTGAAAATTTTGCAATTGTTTGGTGTGCAACGAAAGGCACAACACACTCTTGCATCAAGAGCGTTTCAGTTTGCGATTATAGCACGCAAAACCTACAGAAAACAATCAACTATGCATTTCTTCAATAGCAAGTGGGCCAACTAATCAATTGTTAACGAATGCAACGATTCATGTATTAGATAAAGAACTGTCAACCGGTACGATGTCGAGCCCTTCTCGATACTTGCGCTTCAGCTTACTTTATTACCGAAAAAATTAGCTGTGCTACTACGATTGCCCAAAATAAGATGCTTTTTTCCTGTAGATGCAGTAAACGATTTCACCACAATCGCAAGGGCGGTCGTATTAACTTATATTACGTTTAAGTTTAACGATTACGAAAAATCTCTTAACTTTTGAAAAATTTCCAAGATTGTGGAATTAGTTCCAAACGAAATAATTAAATCCGATACAAACAAAATTTCCTCGAATAAAGAACTAGCCAATGGGAATTTTCACAAACCAGGATTACCAACTCAGGATGGATAATTGGTGGTAACATTGCCTCTCCTTTAACTATAAGTTCAAATTCACGTTCAGTCAAATGTCACTTTTTGGATTTACAGTCAGAAATGGTGAAATTTTTTGGGAAATAAAAAAAGGTTTCGGTCGAATTCATTTTTCCGCCGAGACAGTTGCTTGCGAAAAACATGTTTGAGAACACACATCTCGGAAAACTTCAAGCCGATATGTAGTCGCTTTGCCAGCCCGCAGCAGTCATGAATCACTGGGAGAATCTCGATCAATAGCTTTAAAATTTCTTAGCGCCCTGGAGCAAAGATTCAAATATAATCTAGGTTTACAAAATCAATATTCATCAATCATTAAAGAATATTTAAAACTTGCCAAATGTCACTC
>JAUELO010225627.1:0-15905 GCA_032357855.1 Amphibolips quercusostensackenii | reverse complement strand
TATAACAACTTGGATATTTTTTAACATATATAAAAAAGAATTTATTTATATTTTTAGTAATAATGAGAAATCCACATTCAGCAATAATTTGTTCTATCAACATCGCAATAAAATTGTAATTTCAAATTTGTTCATCTAAACATTCGGGCATACCAATTTTGGTTGTCAATCTATCTTCTTTAGTTAAAAATTGAAAACTTATTGATTATAAATTCATGTATTCAGTTAAAAATTGGGCCCATTTAGTGAAAAATTTAATCTTCCTGAATTCTGATGTTATGTTTTTTGTTTCCCAGCGTAGTATAATTGTTGTTTTCAAAGGAATGTCGCTTTTTGATCTGAATAGTCTAAACCAGAATAGTTGTAATTTTTCCACAGCTACAAATTAATAGACTATGTAGATCAAAAACCGTCATTCTATTGACAAAAGAAAAACCTCCGGCATAAGTGTCGCCAGGGTTACTCTCAGATGGTTCCCCACTTATAAATGTCAGAGTATGTTCTAAGGCTCTTCGATAATTTCCATCTTCAAAGAGGAAAATGCTTTTTCCAGGGGGGTTGTTGCGAAATCCTTCTGAGTGTTATGTTCCCGATTTCTTTTTTGAGGAACTGATTCTGTTTTCACGGAAAGCTAGAGAAATATTTGATTAATCTCTATAGAGCCCAGTTTGCAGAGATGAGGCAATTTTGCCACTTTGGCAACATTCAGCACTTAACACGGTAGTTTTCATCTTAGCTTGGAAAGCTGTTTTAGGAATTGGGAGACACCCGATTATCGCTGTTTTTTCGAATTCACGCTAATAAGTCCATTCTGCTATTCACGACTTTTTACCCATCAAGATCGTCCTCGTTGTGGCTTCGGGTTCGCCTCTACTGGCAGAAGATTTCAGGCCTGGTAGCCATGGTTAGGTCCGAACTTAAATTCTCCTTGGCTAGGAAGAATTAATTTAGCACCATAAGGAGTAGTCGAGTTTAAGTCTACTATTGAAGAGGACATACTTTAAAATATTTATGTTAGTTTCTTCAACTCTACGCATATCAATATAGTAAACTTCAAACTGTACGTTATAAAATTTAGGCGTGCACAAATAGTACGTTTCCAACTGTGCATTACGAAATTTAGACGTACAATTTAAAGGAAAAATTAAGCCTGTACTTTTTCTACCAGAATTAAGTTAGCAGTCCGACAGTAGCTCTAATGACAATAGGGTTTATTATCCCCGCTAGCATCGTTTTCTGCCTTCTTCTTAATTTTGTCACATATCTCAAACTCCTTTCGAGCACGAGCCTCCTCTACGTATCAGCTTCAGGTGGCCTCCATCCAGTCCTGCTTCTGCCAGAACTCCTGACTATCTAGTATTTGGATGTGGCCTTGAAAAACTACGACTTATTCAGCTTATTTCTGAGAGAAAACGAAATCGACGGTTCGAATTTCTAAGATACTTTTTTCATCCAGATTAGTCACTTTAACATATCATTTTCACTTGTCTTGTCTAGAGTGAGTTTAAGCCTTTTTGATGACCTGCTCCGGGACTCCTTTTTCGTTTTTAAGAATGCACGTGGCAGGACATAAGCAGAATCCTCTGACTCGCAAACAATCTTTACATAACTCACATAACCAACACATAATGCATAAATATTATATCATGGGGCCAACGAAGTTTACAAACTCATGTCATTGGGTCCATGCAATTCCTAGATCAAATTATAATAACAACATCTAATAGTGATGATTTTATTATATTGGAGCCTGATTGTAAACTTAGTGGAATGTATAACTTTGAAGATAAGTGTCTGGCAAAAATAAACGTACGAATACGTTAATAGAGTAGAAGCAGTTGAAGGTACGACAAATAAACTTCAATTACAACAATCTCTCATTTAAAAGTTGGACGATAAAAGCATTGCTCGAAATTGTTTGGTCGATTGCGAACAAAGAATCCTGCGAAGGAAAAATCTAATTCTCTTCTTTTCTTGACTCTCTTTAGGACAGCGCCTCTTCTGTTAACAAAAATCTTTCATCCTTGGCAAGGGATATCTTCTCGTCCATTATTCCTGAAAACGTGTATGGAAATGCTAAAGCCTTTCAAGTTAGTGTTTTTTCACAGCAGCATGCAAAGTCTTGGCCTGTGAAGATTTCTTGCGAGTCAGAGGATTCTCCTCATGTCCTGCCACGTGCATTCTTAAAAACGAAAAAGGAGTCCCGGCGCAGGTCGTTAAAAAGCCTTTGACTCACTCTAGACAAAACAAGAATGCAGCTCGAGGAGATAGCTGACACGAAGAACTCTCTCGCAACTAAAACACAGGAAGGGAAAACAGATTTCAAGTTGATATTCCAACAAGGATTCCCAGCAAATATGAAAATGAGAAAAGATTTAAACTCGACGATAAACACAAAGCAGACGATGCCTGGAACGGTCATTTCCCAACAGACACTCAGCCTTCTGTTAGTATGACCTTAAATTGCATAAAGCCATCTGCTCCGATTCAGACTGCATCGAACTTCAAGACGATCTCGACCGTCTTCAAGCGTGGTGCACTCTTATCGGGATGCAGCTTAATGACAAAAAATGCGCAGTCATAACATTTTCTATGAAAAAGCTGTCAATAAATCATTATTACCCTATTCGAAATGAAAAGCTATCTAGGGTTACGAGGATGCGTGACCTAGGTATCCAGCTGCATTACTCCTTATCTTATGAAGAACAAATATCGATTGCATTAAATAATACATTCTTAACCACAATATGGACTCTCAGCAAATCCTTGCTAAAATAAATTTGAATGCACCTGAGGAACAGCTCTTTGTTTAGTCCACTTTGTCATCGCACTTATGGAAAAAACGCCGTATTGTCTAGAATATGTAGTTGAAGCAAATTTATTGTGCGATAGTGTAGATTTCTTCAATGATTCAATTGCACAATTCAAACTAGATCTCGAAAACATTCTTCAAATCAGAGAATAACGCCGCAGAAAATAATAAGCCTTAGTATAGAATCCGATTCCGAAAAAATGTTAGGCTTTTTATTTCTTAACTTTTAATATTAATCGTAGCATTACTTATATTTAAGATAACTTAGACGTATAACTCTTTTTAACCTGTAATCAACGGACAAAGCCTCTTGGTTTCTTAATGAATAAATATATAAATAATACTGGTTATGTGTTTGATTGAATGCTAAATCACAGTAAAATATACGGAAAAATATATTGTAAAGAAAAATTATTCCAGAAAATCTTGATAAAGCAAAACATTATTTAATCTAGGAGATTATTAAAGCACTGGAAGAAATTAACAAAAAGAAAAGAGACTGAAATTAATAAGAAGGAAAGTTTTAAACATTATAAAATTCGTATGCTTTTTTAATTCATATTCAATATATAGCGCATATGTTTTCGTATAAAAATGAATTTATTCAAACTGTTTGGATGATTTTGTCTTTAATGCTAAAGTTCAGATAGAAAACTCGTACTAATTGTTAAAAAGGTTATAGCTGCATGTTTGTTTTTATGTAAGGTAAACAATAGCTTAACTCTAAATTTATTTATGAAAAATGTTTTAATAACTCATCATTATTGGAAATTTGAAAATTATCATATAAAAAGCTATTGGAAATACATTCTTTATTGCTTTATATACATAATTTGTTGCTTCCGTAAACAAATGGAGCCTATTCCTTTAAAAATAGACAAACTCTAAATATGTTTATGAAAATTGTTTTAATGATTAATAATTATTATAAATTTGCAACTTATCGCAGGAAGGAGTCATCAAACATACATTTCTAGTTGAAGCCGTAAAAAAATCAAGCTATTCATTTGAAAATAGCTTAACTCTCTATTTTTTCCTCAAAATTGTTTAAATAATTAATAATACTTGGAAATTTACAAAGTATCTCAGACAAACGACGTCGGAAAGATATTCTAAATTAATCCTGAAAAAACGTTGCCTATAAGTGGACAAATAGCCAAACTCTAAATTTGTTTATGAAAATTGTTTATATAGTTAATAATTTTTGTTACTTAACAAAGAAATAAAGAAAAGAGTCATTGAAAAGATATTCTTAGTTAATTATGTAAAAAAGTTAAGCCTATTTGTTGAAAAATAGCCAAAAGCCTATTTGCTAAAAAAATTCACATGGATTGTCTTTTTTTTATTTTGAAGAAAGTCGTACTTAGATTTGAATGACGGACGTTAAATGAGAATGTTTACCATTAAAGAAAAATTTTTACTTTCATTTGTTTTAAATTAAATTTTGTCGGATTTTTTGTGTTTTTAATTTTCAAGAATTTAATAGTTAAATTAAAATATTTGACGCTAAGAAAGAATATCAATTTTAATTTTCCCTTAATTTAATTGGCAGTTGGATTCTTGTTTTTTTAAAAATAATTTTCAAAAGATTCTTAGTTAAATTTAATTGCTGGACCTGAAAAAACAAAATTAAATTTTTATTTATTCTGAATTTATCAAGTTTTTCGTTTCCGGTTGAATTTTTGCTATCTTTCAATTTCACAAAATTTCGTAGTCAAATCAAATTATTTGACGTTAAAAAGAATTTCAATTTTTGATTTTTCTAAATATTTTAACTATTAGATTTTTGATTTTTAAAAAAGATAAAATAAATATATGGTTTATTTTCTTGAACAGTTATATTGTTATTGATATTTACGTTATTATTGTTATTTTTTTTCTTAATTTGAAACGGTTGAATCTAGTTACTTCTTATTATACTGACTTCATATCTTGTTAACTCCAAATTAAGAAAAAACCGATTGAATTTTTTGCTTTCTTTTTCACTCAAAATTGTAATGTGCTTCTCACAGTATTAATGAATAAAACGTCTGATTAAAGTTATTTTAAATTATTTCAGATATGGTAAGATTCACAACTTGTTGGATCCAGGACAGTGTCCTGTTTTTTTCACTGGAGAAAAAGATGCCAGGTAAAGTTAAAAAATTAAAGAAACATTTGTGCAATTTTCCCACTATATTATTAAGTTTTCACTAGAGTGTATTATTAAAGTATAATATAACCAATTATAATTTTCGTCCCTTAAACCAACCTTAGACCTCTAAAACAACCTTAGTAAGTAATGCCTAACGTACTTAATCCTGTGGAGTCCCTAAATCGATTACCGCGTGCAGCCGGATTTTGATTACAAGTGCTCGCATTCATCTGTACATTTGGTCAGAGGAATGAAAAACTGCAGAAAACCAAAACTCCCGAGCACAGCCGGACGGCTTTGAACGTAGACTAAGCGAGAATCTCAAGCGGTCGCACATCCGAGCTCTGACAAAGTCCATCCATATTTAACATTCGAGATCTCGATGAGTCGAGAATTACCACGCAGCTACTGCCATCGGTGTTTATACTGTAATGTTTCTTGCTAACAATGCTGAAGTGCTAAGTATTTCAAGTAATGACAATTATGAAAATATTTAGTAATGTAGATATATGATATATATTGTAATTTTCTGACATTTTTGCCATTTATTTTAGCTCTACCATAGTTAATTGTCTATAAGATTCATTCTCCTAAGGAACTCGTTAAACGGGGCATACTCCTTGAGGTCAAAAAAGGCCATACGCACGCGAATGTTTCGTTGAATTGAATGGCTAACTAGCCCGAAAAAACTATTCAGAGGATCGTTTTCGTATATTGGTTCAATCTCTTCAGCAATGGTTCCATTTATCCGAACTTTCACTCTTCCTAAGCGATAATGAAGATCCTCTCTAGGAGTCAGGAGTGGAAAGAAATGTCCACTTCTGAATATCCCAATTACGTATTCGTGGTTTTCATCTGTTCCAACGATGACACTATACTCTAGCGGTATTGCTCTATCAATCATTGGGTTGGATGACTCTTCGTAAAATGGAACATTGTAAATACGAATTTCGGAAGGATGAACTGCATTTGGTTTATGTGGCCAAGTTAATTCTGCAAAGAGAAAGTATAAGTAGGAAATTAATTATACTGTTTAGTAACTGAAGAATTAGTAAATATGTCGACTAATTTAGCAAACTCTGTGCTTCAGGAGAAGGGGAGTTATTTCAATCTAAACGATTTTGAATGGGAAATAAATATACTCCTATTGAAAAATACGCTTTAAGTTATAAAAATTATTATATTTACCCATAGGATTAAGCAAAATCAGAAGAATGAAGCATGTAATAGTAATTGCGGTTCTCATATTTTTGAAATAAAGAAAACACAGTTTTAAAGAATTCTTATTAGAGACTAACTAATTAATATTTTTTATTTACGTACTCTGTTTCTCGAGCGTGACAAAAACACTTAAGATTTATGACACTTATATGTAGAATTTAGAGAGACTGGAATAAGATATCACGCAAAAGATTTTAATTTCTAAAATTATATGTACATATGCAGTAGTGCAAGTACGATAATGGGGGCCCCAGATACTTATTCAGTAAAAGGCCCTCTTTTCTAAAAATAGGACAATATAGGCTAACAAACCAGCGACTGTAGCACTTCTCTTATAGATAAACTTTTAAATTCAATTAAAAATATTATATAGTCATCTTCATGCATTACCCATAAACTATTTGTCGACACACTTTCCTTTCTTGGCAAACTTCTCTCGTTTCCTTCATGTCCATACATTTTCTCATGCAAGCTCTCGTGTTTCTATGGCTTTTTATGTCTCTTCGAATCAGGGTCTCATACATAATAATTTACAATAAAATTATACAAACAACATTATGGGAATTTGTATTCGAATAAAATAAAAATTTTAATTTAAAAGTTAGCGCGTGCATATAACAGTCTCGTCTAATACATTGCGCCTAACTGTGGAAAGGCTCGTCAATACATCAACGGCTCGTGTCGCTCAAAGTCAAACCCAAGTGTCCAGGGGTCTCCCTACTTTTAAGAGAAAAATTTTATATCCCCTGTTCACTGCAGTCCGCCTCTAAGTATTTGTGAGCCAAACAGGAGTACACAATCAAGTTCGTTTTCACTATAGAAATGGAAGCACCTGACCGAATTATTTAAATCAAAAAATAAATACAAATTTTGTTAATCCTTAAAATATTCCAAAATACATATTTTACAAAGATTACAGAAGCATTTCACAAAAATTTTTAAAAATTGCAAAATACTTAAAAGTTTAAAAAAGATTTCAAGGGAAAGTCAACCTGAACTAAAACCTTATGTAAATCAAAGTACAAATGTGGATTTTTTCTAAATTCTAATTACTGAACGTGCTCTTACCTTTTTCAGCATTCATTTGTTCTGTACTGCTCCATTAACATCGATATTTCTATAATTAATATTACGAGAATAACGTTTTTAATACTGGAAAGGGAAAGTTCTTTCATGTCCCATCCCTCTTCGAGCTCGAAAAATTACCAATAATTTATATTTTCTGCAAATTGATAACTGTTTTTTTTAACTGACCTCAAAAATTCTAATTTCGAATATTTACAAGCCTATAGTCGTTAAGAAACAGCGCCTTCAGGCACATTAGAATACGCGGTTTGAACAGAACGATAACAAAATGAGCTACAAACGTGGTTTTTGCAGATTTTAAATTTTTTTAATGTTTTGTCTTTTTGAGGGAAAATATTTAACTAGAAAAAAAGATTTTCAACAGATTTTCTGCTACGCCAAAAAATCTAACGAAAATGATTCATCATACGCCCCTGACTGTTTACGTTCGGTGGACCTCTCTCGATACCAACGTCAGTCCCAAAACCGGCCAACTAATCAGGTTCGACTGTATTATATTTTTGGTTTAAAATTCATCTCTTTTAATTGAAAATTTAAATATTTTAATGAAAATTCTTTTTTTTCTAGTCAGAACTTAATTATGTTTACTGAAAATTTTAAATAGTTTATTTCGAAAATTTGTCGTTTTTATTAAAAAATTGTTAAATTTGCAAGTATAAACGTTTAATTTTCAACCAATAATGGAATAGTTAAATTTTTAGTTAAAAAATTTATTTCTTTATTTATTATTGATTGAATTATTATTAGTTATTATTACGTGGTTGAAAATTTAACTATTTGGCCTAAAACTTATTTTATTACTTAAAGATCTATCACGTAAGACGAAAACTTAACTATTTTTTTGAATTTTTTTTTTCTTTGAAAATCAATTTTTTCAACTCAAAACTAAGCCATTTTATAATTTGTCGAAAATTGATTGTTTTTATTTTGACATTTAACTATTTAGCTTAAAATTTCAACTCTTTTGTTGAAAATTTATTTTTTCTGTGAAAAATTAATTTTTTGTAAGATATGGATCTGCTTGATGCTATTTTTTGTTGCTTAAAAAGTAATTTTTACACTGAAACTTTGAGTATTCTATTTTTGGTTAAAAAGTTGTCTTTTGTACTTAAAAATTATCCAATTTTTTAAGAATGCATGTATATTGTTGAAAAATCGCCTTTTAGTAGTAAATTAATAATCTTGGTTGAAAATTCATCTTTTAGATTAAAGACTCAGCTATTTCTTTAAAAATAAAATTGAAATTTTTTAAAAAACAAAGCACAAAATTCAAATACGCGTAACTTCCTAGAGATTTTTGTTGCAAAACGAAAAAATATGTATCACATAATTTCCTCTGAAAAACAGCATATTTCGTCCTAGAGAGATTATATGACTTTGACAATAGAACCTGCTTGATTTGAAATAGATTCGGTTCATGTAAAAACCGGCTTTCCCTAAAATGAACAAGATTATATAAATTGTGACGACAGTCTTATCGAACTCAGTAAATAATTTGTTCTCCTTGTTACTAGCTGATGAAATACAAATACAATGTCTTAC
Source organism: Amphibolips quercusostensackenii (assembly GCA_032357855.1). Classification (NCBI taxonomy): domain Eukaryota; kingdom Metazoa; phylum Arthropoda; class Insecta; order Hymenoptera; family Cynipidae; genus Amphibolips; species Amphibolips quercusostensackenii. The sequence continues at coordinate 7,110 of JAUELO010225627.1, read as the reverse complement.
GACAAGAATCTTTGAATGTAATTTTCGCAGAAAAAGTCTGACGTAATATTCACTATAGTAGTGTAATGTAATTACAGTTTATCCTCTAATTGGAAAAAGATGAAGATCATTTATACTCTGGTCTTATTCTTAGCAGCTATTCTTGATTCTGTTGGTAATAATATTATACATCTAGCATTATTTTCAAAACATTTTTAAGCTTTCCGCAAATAACAGTTTGTCGAAAATAATTCGCAATTTATTCCAGTTGCTATTTTCTTCTAAACTCCGTCTGTGTTTATCCTTACTGAGAACGAATTTAATCTGCATCTCTTCCCTCGGATTCCAGAATGTGTATGTTATAAAGGGCAAGAATACATCTGTGCATGGAGCAACTTTACACTGGCGAAATTCCCACTTGCGTATTTGCGATTGAGAAACTTAGACGTGCACAGATGGTACCCTTTCAACTGTGCGCTTACATAAAGGGTACACTTGCAACTATATGTTACCAGATTTAGGCGTGCACAGCTGTTACGCTCCCAACTGTGTGCATTTAAATTTAGACTCTAGGAGCTTGAAACATTACCTGGATTATTAAACTAATGTGCACCAATGATTCTAGAATCAACTTGCAATGAATTAGAGAATGATATGCTTCAGCATCACGGAGGAATCACCATCCAAGAAACACCGGGTGACAAGCGGCGAAATACGCATTTACTGGTTTCGGATTTGTTTTATCTTTTACGAATTTCGCCGCATGTGTAAGCAGATTAATTTCTGTAAAAAAATTATCTTTAAGAAAACAATATTTCTATGAGGAATTCATGATAACCTAATATGCAAGTATGTTCTTGAAAAAATTAATTCTTTATTTTTGGTTGCAGAATTCAGTTCACAGTTCGACCATGACTCTACTGCCGAGCACGAGCCTCCTCTACGTTACAGATCCAGGCCGCCTCCTGCCAGGCCTGCTCTTGCTAAGGCTTCTGACTATCAGGTATTTGGATATGGACTTGGACAACTTGGACTTATTCGGCTTATTCCCATAAAGAGTCCATATCGGCGATTCGAATTTCGAAGATGCACTTTTCATTCTGATTCGTCACTTGACGTTGGATTTAAATTTTGAAATTTAATTTGTACATTTAGCTTAAATATTAAAACTGAATATGTAATGGTAGCTCTATAACACATCTATCAAAGAAGAAATATCGTTATAGGGCGCAAAAGGATGCAACTTCATAAATATTTAATGAGTAGAATGAAAACATTGAATTTTGAGGTTATATTATTTCTTCAATGATTCACGCGTTCTCCTTGAGGATCTGTAGTCGAAATCATGGACCTAAAACTAGAAGTGGTTGAAAAGATGCTCAGTTTTATTTATATGTATAAAGTTGACAACGAGGACTCAGAAGAGCTAGCCCAGAAACTTCTTGCCGCTGCGCAGAAATGAATAATTTAAAAAAAGGCAAGGAAATTTGTACCAGACTTTGAAGTTCTAAAAACGTATTTCAATGAAGTATTTCTTGTACGTATGGATTAATTAATTTAGGTTTCTTTAAGTAACAGAAATATTTTTTCAATTAAATAATAATTCATCAAATTAAAAAATATATTTGTCCAATGCTAAAAGTTGACATGATTATTGCGCGTAAAAAATTTTGTACATTTCAGAAATATTTGTTCGAATAAAATATTGATCTACTTCATTGAAAGAAATCGTAGGTCTAATAAACAATTTGCAATAAATTAATTTAAACAAATATTGCGCCATCGTGCCATGCCGCCGCCGCGGCGGCATAATAGCGCGCCAACGTAATCTTAGGTATATTTACATGTTAACGGATTTCTTTCCGAGGGGTGATCCGGTGACTTTTGATTGGTTGCAGAGATTTCTGCTACCAATTAGGAGGCACCTCTGAAATCTCATTCCAGTGTCGACCAACGAGATCCAGTTCTCTCAATACGGCCCCTGAACCACACTGCGCAAGCGTCACACCAGGAGTGTCATTAAATGATAGTCGCGCGTTTAAATTAATAATTTATTGCTAAAGAGTGACATCAAATAATTCATTTACCTTTCATTCTAAAGGACTATTTTGTGATCTGAAAATCAAGTACATCAATTCTACAGTGGTAATTTATTATTAAAAATTGCTTTACATATTTAATATTTTCAAAAAAGGGCGCTACATACAGCCAATGAAAAGGATGATACGCCGCATGCGCAGTGTAGTTAAGGAGCCGAATTGTGAGTACTGCCGAAAGCATGAAATTCGCAAATTTTCGGTGTTGCCAAATTGAAGTTGAGAATTGATTGATTGTGATTAATAAGAACAAGTATAATGAATAAAACGAGCGAATTAAAGCAAGAAAATTAAAAAAATATTGCGTGCTGCAAATCGATCTGAAATTTGAGAACATTAAATTAGTATCAAGCTCAAAATTCAAAATCCTATTTAACGTCCAATATTCAAGTTATTGCATAGAATTTCTGAAAAATAAAACAAAGAATCGAACGACCGAATTTGGACAATGAACTTAAAATGTTTCCAACTGTAACTGTAAAGAGAAAATAAATGGAATAAAAGAAACATAAAAAAGAGGAAAGAAAAATGAGAAAGGCGACTAACCAAATCCCTTTTCTTCTTTTTTTTGCGATTTTTAAATTTTTATTTATTTATTTTTCTTATGTCTTTTTTTTCTTAAATAACTCTGACCACCATACAACTACGATAATAGAACATATGAAAAGTACACATACCAACGTTTTGATGCTTATGCAGCACCCTTATCAATGTTAGAAATATAATAATAAGTAGGAAGAGTGACCAAGAACCAGCCCTCTCTCTTCGAAACCCGAGATCACAAAAAATAGAAATTTTAAAACGAAAAGGAAAACATTTATTATTTTGAAATTATTTGTACAATTATTGAAATAATGAATAATAATTATTATGATATTATTATTGAGAAAAAGACGATTTTTATATTTTAATTATAATCATAATATATAGGTATAATATTTATGCATACTTGTATATTATTTATTACTATTTTATTTTTTATTTTTGTTATTATGATTATAATTTATTATTATAATTATTAAATATTTAAAATAATTAATATTAAATTTCTATTTCAATATTTATTTATTTAAAATTATTATTATTTTTAATATTTGTGATTTATTTATTTTAAATATATATTTTTCTAACCAACTGGAAATTTCTTCTATATAGTTTCAATACTATTTTAGGATCTTTTTTGATCAATCTGAATGTCTTGAAAGAAAAAGCACTTGGGAAAAGTTGAAAAATTTCAACTTTGTTGGTTAATAACACATTTTTTAACAATTAAAGAATCCAATCCCACAAATCTTCTTTAAATTGAAAAAGCTCTTATCAAAATAAAAAAAGGTTATATCGTATGAATTTTTTAGGCTGAAAATTGATTTATTCACGGGTACTTTTTTGCCCCACTGTGCGACTCCTGAAGCGGATCTTCATAATGCCTATGGAAAAGTTGAAGTTCACATCAAATCCAAATGTGCGCATAGTATACTTTTGGGTACACTTGCTTGCAATAATATAATTTGTATAAAGTTAAGGACTAACCCTGGCCAAGCAAATTTGTATAGATGTCATACACAAATCTACCATTTTGTTTACTTTTATAATATTTGTTACCTAAATTACTCAGCAGTTCAGCATTGTCAGCGAGAAATGTTTCTTCATAATCAACGCACTTTAATTTTATAATCTTTACCTGAATTTGTATTGCTTAGCGTTTACGCGATCGCTCATAAAAAAGCGAAGAATTTGCGGGAAATGTTTAACTTAGAATGTGCATAAGATATTGCTTAGTATTCTAGAATAATTAAGAATATTCCATAATGATCACAACAATATAGATAGATATCGTTTATTTTTCAAATTAGTACAATTTATTTTAAAGCCCGAAATCATCTTGTCAAGTAATCAAGCCTCTCTTTGCAAGCATGAATTTGTTTTTGCGTGGATTTAAGAAATTCAAAAAACACTTTTGATTTTTACATTCTGTTTCGTAAAAATTAAGCTAGGCGGCGCGTAATTGGGCAGACGATTCCCCAGAGACTTTTTTTTTATAATTAATTATCTCTTTTTCTGAATAGCAAATTGTGAGATGAGCGATTATTTCGCCTTTCACTAATATTCAACTTTATTCTACATTTTTTTCGGTTTGGTTTCGTTTGTTATAACATATAGAAGGCACAAATGTATCAGATAGCTTTGGAAAATTGGTTAGGTATAACACAGTTTATATTATACACCTTTCATAATTTAAAAAAAAAAATTCTTTTAACTAAAAAAATACAAGTTAGAATAGTGTGCGTATTCAGCTCCCAAAAAAAAGTACATTGTGTAACCAGTGGGGTATAGTTTCATATTGTGTAGGCGGGCGCCGTTTGCGCACGAGCGAAGCAAGTGGCGCCAGCGCCCACGTGGTGCAATATGCAACATAACCCACCCGTTACACACAGTATTTTTCATCACGAATGCGAGGAATTAAAACGGGTGTGAAATATGGCATATTCCGTGCATGCGTGATGAAAATAAAATTGATACATGCGTCCTAAGCTACGACTTAACACAGGTTTACGTTAAAACACCTTCGAAATACGTTAAATTAGAGTATAATATTATTTAAATGAAAGGATAAATACAAATTTGTTAAATCTTAAAAATATTCAAAAATTCATACTTCACAAAGATTTCACAATAATTTCAAAAGATTGTAAAATACTTAAAGATTCAAAAAAATTCAAGGGAACGTTAACTTAAACTGAAACCTTACGTAAATCAAATAATAATTAAAAAGACTCCAAAGATTTTAAAAAGGGTTCACAAAAATGTCGAAGATTTCGCTATAGAAAATACCTGTGTAGGGGTCTGTTAGAGTTGGATGAAAACTCCCCTTTTTCGAATGACAAACTGTTATCGTGGGTAAAAGTTGCATTTGCCCAACAGTGGTAAGCGCTCTAAATTTTACATCGATTAGACAAAAAAAATAATCCAATTTTTATTAAAAACCTGGTTTTTGTCTAAAATCGCGACTTTTTCCAATTCACGATTTTTTTAATAAATAATGCAGGAGAAAACCTTTTTCGTTGATTTTTTTGGATTTTTATCGCATATTTCTTAATCATCGTAAATTAGGATACATAACCTATTAGAAATGTGAGATAGCTCGTAAACAATTACAAGTGAGCATTTTTTATAAATTCTAATTACGGAAAGTGCTCTCACCTTTCTCAGCATTCCATTTTACTATATTACTTCATTTTTATCGATATTTCTATAATTAGCAATACGATAACAATGTTTTTAATACTGGACGGGAGAAATTCTGTCAAAGAAAAATGACACTGTTTTTTCCATGCCAACAATTCTTTTCTGATTTTAAAATTCTCAATTTGATCTTTTTTCAGCAACTTTTAGATCTTGCACACCACGAATGCATTTATTTGATGATGCCAAAAAAACAGCATGTTTCTTTTATTCAAGCTAAAGAAATTTCAAGCACATTTTTAAATCTTTTAAAAAATCTGCAGACATCCTAATCAACAAGAGCAATAATTTCCATTTCCAGCCACATTTGAAACAATATAACATAAGCAGCGATTTCTTTTGCTTTAACCACTCGCGCCATTGTTTAGTACTCGTTTTTACCTTTCATTTCCATTTTTAAAAAATTCATAAGCCGATTTTTTTTCTCTGAGATGTGGCAGATTAACTATACCGTCGCCTTCTACATCTTGCTTGATCGTTCTTTAGGGTGAAACTCAAATGGTTAATGTTCCATATCTTGAGGAATAAGAGTCGGTTCGGGATGGTCCACAATGAAAATGAAAGTTTGAAAGGAGTACTAAACGATGGCGTGACCAGTTTTTGGAAAAAGATCGCTGCTTGGTGATATTGTTTCAAATACTAAATGTACAAACAGTATAAACGATGTACAAATGTATGCAAAAAGAAAATGTGAACAATTTGAACTCCGTGGGTCCAACTTCACGCGTGCGAAAAACATTTTGTTCATTAAAATCTCTTTTACCATTTTAATATAAAATCACCCTATTTCCCCTGTAGAGTAACGACCTAAATAGTGAATCGCTAATCTGAAATGAACCACAACATGCAAAATAATTTAACTGGTAATTTAATAGATATTCATAATAATCACTTATCCGTGTAATTATTTTGTTTGATGATGTGGACTTTTACTAAATAAATATCCATAATAATTATATACTTAAATACTAATTATGTATGGGGTGTCCTAATATATATTGGTGGCCCACAATGAGTGTCGTTTCCCTATGTTCTGTGTTTCATTTTTGCCGTTAATAAAATCTAACCGAAGAACAAAATTTTACTTAAATGAAAGTATAGTGATAGTATTATTGACGTCAACGTGAGGGATTCTAGCTTTGTGTGATGCTCATTGACGAAGAAGGGAAGGGATGGAAAAAGTTTTTAAAATATCGTAACGTACTGTTGGAGTGGCCCCTAAAATAAACATATTGTTTACTTTGAAAGATGTTAGCTCTGATAAGTGATAAGTAATAATAGTGACCACAAGCTCCACCAAAACTCAGTCCGACCAAAGTTGTTTTTTCAGGATTGCCGCTGAACCACTTGATATTTTCTGCTACCCAACGTATTGCCATACTTTAATCTTTTAGTCCCATATTACCTGGAACAGTCTCGTCTTCCATACTTATAAAACCTAAAAACAAATTTTATATTTGCATATGTATAAATATATATATATATATATATATGTATATGTGTGTGTGTGTGGAGGAGCAGTCGATGTCGTATGAGTTAACGTTTGCTTTTCTTAAATGATTCGGATTGAAGTCGGGTACGGCGAGTTTCATTTTGGCATAACAAGACGGTGTCATTTCCACTTTAGCATATCGTCGCCATATTTTGAGCCAAAACATTCCTCATGATAGCTGCAGAGCGTGTCATGCACACCCGGAGCATCTAGGACACATACCATCTAGTTGTCCAACTCATGCGGGAACGACCTACATCCAAAGGCACAATGCGGCACTAAGAGTGCTTTATTACCATC